>JAECXB010000650.1:0-25136 GCA_018151435.1 Zaprionus africanus
TATAAAAATTACTCTTTAAAATTGGGGTTGATGTGCGATACGTATAAGACTAAGCTGAACGCAAAGTTCTGGCCAGAAATAATATGCCTCCGGCAGTGGTATAAAAAATGGCTTTGTACAAAGAACGCCATCTATCAATACACCATCAACTCTCAAAAGCTTAAGGTACAAAGTTGTGAAAATAGAGAACTCTAATAGCTGAAAACAACAAAAGCGATGTTTTCGAGCTTTCGCAACCCCCTGAAGCAAAAGTGTTTAACTTTCCCACCCTTGGCACTGTCTCTCTCTCTCTCTAATTTATAATCTCAATGCCGCACACACCGACACAGCTCTGACGCTCAACGACAGTGGTGTCAAATTTAAGATACCAACCACAAATCGAAATTCGCTGTTGAACGCGTTAATATTTATGTTTAGATCTGTTATATCTTAGTCATCCTGAATTATATACATACATATGTACATATAACGGCACGCACTCGTTGCACTTGCTTAAAAGACCGCTTTACATGGTTTTCTTCGTTTATTTATGTTTTTCTAATCCAGTGTTTCTGCAGTCAGTGCAATTTTTTATGCAAATTTTAATCATCTCCTAAACATAATCATAAAAGAACAAGTAAGAAAAGCAACAGTCGCGGGGCACTCGACTGTGGGATACCCTTCGACCTTTTTGAAACGTAAGGAGTCAAAAATTGTACAATATCGTAAGGTTAGCCCTTATATGCGTCTGTGTATGAATACGTGTATATGCGTGTATCATTTCAGTGGTCAAGCACAAATGTATGTATGTATGTGTGTGCGTTTGAATGCCAAAATGCGTGTGCATAGAAAAGAAGGGAAGAACAACAGATCGCGCTACGCGCTCACATTTCCTCTTTCCTTTTTTTTCCTTAATTGAGCATTAGACGCAATGACGTCACAGCTTGCTGGTCTGCATACAAAATCAAAGCGAACAAGGTTTGGTAAAGGTTAAATAGCTGCCTACATCTCCGATTTTTTTTAAATTTTTTTCACTGATAGGACTATATTTATGATGAATTTAGGTGAAAGAATTATTTGGCGGTCGCTTCTAGTTTTTAGGCCATGGATTTTAAAAAAATTCATGGTCTACTGTGTTTGTCGGAACGCAAATATGCGTAACAGGCAGAAGGAGGCATCTCCGACCCCATAAACTATATACATTCTGAATCAGTATCAACAGCCGAGTCGATTGAGCCATGTCTGTCTGTCCGTCTGTCTGTCTGTCTGTCTGTCTGTCTGTCTGTCTGTCTGTCCGTCTGTCCGTCTGTATGAACACCTGGATCTCAGAAACTATAAGAGCTAGAGTCTTCAAATTTTGTGACAACATCCGTGTATGTTGCAGTGTTTCAAAGTTTTTTTTAAATTTGGCCACGCCTCTTCCCGCCTCTGTAAATCAGTAATAACAATTTAATATACACAATATACACCCTACAACCAAAGTTATACATCTCACATGACAAATACCTTTTCACGGTTGTTTTCTGAAAATTTCATTTAAATCGGACTAAAAATTAGTGAGATATGATCCGAATTAAACTCAATTTGAACGTATACTTATGCGCATATTTAGACCTAATTTACGCATCATACCGAAGTTCGAATCGTCGGACACACAGCATTTTACAAAACTTTTCATTTGCATATAATGGTAACAGAATTAGCTCAGAATGCAACTTTGCCGGTCGAACAACAAATGAGGCAGTGGTTTAGTGGTTAGAGTGGCAGATGGCAGTTTTGGAGAATTCGTGTGTGCGTGCGTGAGTTCGAGTCCTATGCGCGGCTGGTGCAATTTTTATTTTAATTAGTTTTTTTTGGTTTTTTTTTCTCATAAACTAAAAGTAAAACTACACCCGCTACCTAAATCCTAAATTATTTAATTATATATCAATAAAATCATTTTCCCAAAATAAATTTCATATTTTTATGCAAGACAATCAATGTAAACGAATGTTAGAGCGGGATGCCGGTACATGCATGTCTGCATTTGCACATTTATGTCTCGGCGTCCCGCTCTAACACGCATCAGTTGCCGTATTCGGCACACATACATACGTAACTGTCAGATTTGTGCTACATTCGACAAAGTTTATAAAAGTGTTCTAATTAAATATATTGATTACCAACAAATTTAAATATTATTGTTTGTTTAGCTTTTAAATTATTTAATAGAAAAGAAAGAAAAAAGGAACCCATGTCCACACTCCATTGATCGCGGCAGCAATCGAACGCGAACACTGTTGTCAGTCAACATCATTGGTCTGCGAATCCAGCACACACTCCGCTAAGCTATTGTACAACATCCGCTGACGCTACTTCTTTTTGGCATTAGCGAAAAGTGCATACCCCAACTTATTGCCCTCTCGCCTAATGCTTATAATTCTTGTCTATTCGCTTTTACATTGTTTATGCGTTCTTCTTCTTCTGTCTGCCAATTGAATTTGTGCGTGTCGTTCGAATTAAATAATATTTTAAATGCTTAATAATAGTTCAAACAAACCAAAATTGTTATTATAAATAAGGGAAAACGGTATACCATGATAATCCATGGCCTTCTACAGTCAGCACCTGACTGTAGCGTTCGACTGGTTTTAATTGAATTTTGAAAATAATTAATTTTACATGTATTTTGATGTTATGTTGGTATTATAATTAGCTAAGTATAGTCTTACTCAGAATGTTGTATCTTTTATAAGTCGCTCGCAAATCAGCTTAAAAGATGAAATTATTGATTTGCGTGGGCGGGGGGCGTGGCACCCAATATTTGAAATAAACTTCACCTGTCCCGGATCAACAGAAACCTTCATGCCAAATTTGGTGTCTCTAGCTTTCATAATAGCTGAGATCTGTGTTTTCATCTGGACATACAGACATCCAGACATCCAGACAGCCAGACATCCAGACATCCAGACATCCGGACAGACAGACAGACATGGCTTAATCGACTTGGCTAGTGATCCTGAGCAAGAATATATACACTTTGTGGGGTCTCACACGCCTCCTTATGCCTGTTACATACATTTGCACAAAGTTAGTATACCCTTTTTTGACCATTTCCAATGGTCGAAGGGTATAAAAACAACAGAAAATGCAAATATCAAAGTAGAAAATTAGTTCCCTCGCCTCCTGTTCATCATTGTCCGGGCAGACAGGTGGGGGAATTGCATTTAATAGGCAACATTAGAACTAGAATTACTTTCTTTCAGCCAATTCCCTGAAGTTCGTCACGGTCCTGGGCACAGTCTCGGCGAACAAATCGATCTCGATGCGACCTGCCGATTCTCCGCAAATGGTGATATCAAAGAAAATCTTGTCGGTCACTTTGGGTCCTTTGCTTTCATCAGCAACCACAATGCCGGCCGCATACGTGTACCTTGGTACTTCAAAAATATGAATGTCCTGCAAATTTTACGTGAAATTTTACCAACTTGTAGTCAAAGACATTGGGATAGACTCATCCCAATCTAATTTCAACTGCCATATTTCTTACAGCAACATTTTTGCAGTGACGCTTATTGGACTCAATAGTCCAAGTGGATCGAACAAACAAGCACTGATCGAAAGGATTGTGCGCATTGTAGGAATTATATCCTGAAATTTTTTGTCAAAGCAATATCGAAATATATCACTTTTTGGAATCCACGTCATTCCTTAGGTCTTGGTAGAATCGGCATCATTGAAGTTAAAGGATTTTTCACATTGATTTCCTTTTGATTATTGTGGATGGTAAGAAAATCACTTTGTTAATTTTAGTCCGCCTGAAGCTAAGATTTCCGACACTAGTTTACATATTAAATTTAGTGTGTCAAGGTCGTCAGCTCCTGTGAGCATGTCATCCACATTAAAGTCATTGCAAATCACTTCAGCCCCAGTGGCATGCGAATCCTAAACCAAGTTCTTGCAAGGATCGTATTGCCAAAAATGGAGCTGCTGATGTGCCATAAGTCACGGTATTTAACGGAAAGACTTTAAATCATTAGTTGGTTTTTCTCGCCAAAAAACAAGTTGAAAGTTACGATCTGTTTCAGCCACCATTACTTGTGTATACATTTTTTCTACACCGGCTGTCAGTGCATACCGATTCAAACGAAACCGAATTAAAGACAAAATTAGTTCCCTCTGAATAGTAGGACCCACCATAAGCATATAATTTAATGATTTCTGTGATGTTGTCTTGCACGAGGCATCAAAAACAACTCGAAGTTTGGTGGTTCTACTATCAGGCCTCAGAACACACTGATGTGGTATGAAATAATGTGGTCCTGGTGGAATCTGATTATTTGTAGCTGACATTTGGCCTAACTCAAGATACTCTTTCATAAATTAAGTGTACATTGAATAGTGTTGAGTCTTTAGACACTCTACGCTTTAATGATAAAAATCGACGCTTAGCTGCATCAAATGAAGACCCCAAACCAAACGGGTCAGATTTAAATTGCAAACTAACCTCCAATCTACCTGAAGACAACTGGCGTATATTTTTCTTAAAATGATCCTCACATGCAAGTTGCTCAGCTGAATAGTTAACATTTGAACATAATTTCGGCTTTTTTTTCTATCTCCCAAAGTCTTTCTACAAGAGCTTCTAATGTACCATGTTCTGAAGTAGCAATCATGGCACGAGATACCGGGTGAGTGTTTAATTGTTTCCATCGACCCGCTACTACCCATCCTAATAATGTTTTTTCGAGTAAAGGTGCATCTTCAGATAATTTAATTTGTCCCAAACACAGCATACTCGTACTATGGTTAGAGTTGCAATACAGACAACTCGGATCAACTGAATTTGTAGATTTGGAACAGGCAAATGATGACTTTGTGGGTTTTCTAATTGGGATCTCAGATTTTGGTTCAACTCTGGCTCTTAAGGATTGCTCTGGAGTCAGATGTTGATATCGCCTATTGAGATATATAACGCAGTCAGACCACTTGGGCAAAACATCATAATCAAGTTGCTCTTCATATTTTGATTTTGTAATATAATCTACGAGTACCTTAGATAGAACGGATGAATGATCATTGCATTCGCTACATCTCTTTCATTACCCAACGACAAAAGGGACTCAAAAATTGCCGAAACCTTATCAATTACTGACCTCAATGCGGATGCAGATGGCTTAGTCACAGGAGGAATGTCAAACAGCTGAGCGAGTGTATCGAAGAAAATAAGGCATTTATTGTCGTAAACACGGTGCAAACTTGATAATGCATTTGGATAATCTGCTGCTGACATTTGGTATGCTTGTGCCGTACCTAACGTACCTAATAGACATGAAATTAAATGATTAAATTTTCCAATGTCCGAGATTGAATTACATATCTCAATTTACCAAACTTTCAAATAAACTGTTAATTCCCACTAAATGTAGGTAGTTTCAGCTTGGTAAATTTGAATGGTGGAATATATTTGAATATATCTTGGCGCATTTTGGGTTTGTGATTTATTACCAGCTAGAGCTGACATAAATAATGCTTTAGTTGTTACACAAATTTCTTCTTAACCGGATCGATTATCATTTTCAGGATCCAAAGAATAATTTTCTGATTGCAAACCCATTGGCTTTTCAATGTTGGAATTTAACATATCTACCTAATCAGCATTGCAGTTCAAACTGATTTTTTTGTATAGAGCCAGATTCAAATTTATGTTTTATGCGGGAAATGTCCTGTGTTACTTTGCCTAAGCGAACAAACAGCTGTGTCAGGTTCATGCTGCCGCAGTCGGGGTCATTGCCTTTTGAGCCTTCGTCGACAATAGTCGACTTCTGGTCTTTAGTTTCGTTTTTACTCATGATAGACATTTTTTTGGGTATTATAAGACAAATTATAAATATGTTTTCAAATAATAATAATTTGTTATGTATTTTTTTATTTTAATTTGTAATATTGTTCAATGCAAAATATTATAAGTTATATTAAGTGAACACTCATGCTGATTTTAGTCTGCACCAATTATTCAAGCAAAGACAAAAAAGCTTAAACATTTTTGTTCCGGTTTATTACTTTGAAGTGAGAGAAGAACAGAAGAGCGGCATTTTGCAGTAAATTGCGATGTCACTAAAGAGAAGCCCTGAGCATCAAATGCACAGATTGCGAAATATCGGAACGCAGCAATGGAAAATCAGGCGAACGCTACAGTCAGGTGCTGACTGTAGAAGGCCATGGATTATCATAGTATACCGTGTACCATTTATTTTCCGTTATTTAGAATGGAAATTATGCTTTATTACGAGGGTTGCTATATGTATTTCTGGCCTTATAATGAAAATACGAATATTTTTCAACGAAAATGGTTTTATTGTATTTTAAAATGTTCTCAATCAAGATTTATACAGTTTTGAATGGGCTCAAACCAATTTTCGAAGCACTTTTTCCACTCCGATTGAGACACCTCCAAAACATGGTTTTCAAATGGTTCAACAGCACCTTCTGACGACGAAAATCGTTGACAACGCATTATTTTCTTGATGTGTGGTAATAAAAAGAAGTCATTGGGTGCCAAGTTAAGGCTGTACGGCTGTTCACATTGTCATGGTGCACAAGGATTCGTCTTCTCTTGTTCGTTTTTCGAATTTTTCCGAAGACTTCAGGCAAACAAATGGTGGTGTACCACTTAGAATTGACCGTCCTACGTTGCTCAAGCGGAACAATCGCCACATGACCAGTTTTTGCCGAAGAAATAGGTGACCATTTGCTTCGAAGTGCTTCTTCCACGAACAACTTTCGTTGGATTTGGTTCGTCTTGGAAGAGCCACGCGGTCGATTGCTGTTTTGTTTCGGGCACATACGCATTGATCCATGATTCGCCACCTGTGACGATCTTATAAATGTCTTTTGAAGTACCGCGATCGTATTTTTTCAGCATTTCTTAACACCAATCCACACGAGCCTTTATTTGAGCGATTGTCAAATTGTGTGGGATCCAACGAGAAAAAAGCTTTTTTACGGCCAGGTGTTCATGCAATATCGAATGTAAGCTGGTGGGAGAAATGCATAGGCATGCCTCTATCTGAAGGTATGTAACATGACGGTCTTGCATTATCAGTTCACGAACGGCATCGATGTTTTCTGGCAAAATGGCTGTTTTTGGACGACCTTCACAGAATTCGTATTTGAGCGATCGTCGGCACGATTGAATTCGTTGTATCAGTTTTTCACAGTGCTATTGGAGGGTGCTATATAGCCATACAAAGATTTTAGTTCATCGATGCACTTTTGTTGTGATAGTCCACGTCGAAAGTTGTGAAAATGATCGCACGAAAATGTTCACAAGTTAATTCCATTTTTTGGCCGAGATGAATTTTTTTATGCCCAGTAAATAAAACAATTCACGATTAAATGACAAAAAGTTCTGAGGGATGTTATGCTTAAAAATGTCAAACTTTCCAATGAAAATGTCAGATTGCACTTGACAGCACTAAGTGTTGCCTAGGCCAGAAATATACATAACAACCCTCATATTATTAAGCATTTAAAAATATGAATTTTATATTCTTATTATTTTATTCAAACGACACGCACAAATTCAATTGACTACAGAAGAAGAAGAACGCATAAACAATGCCAAAGCGAATAGTATAAGCATTAGATAGAGCGAGAGGGCAATAAGTTGGTGTATGCATTTTTCGCAAATGCCAAACAGGAGTGGCGGAAGCGTAAGTTATACAGTAGCTTAGCGGAGTGTGTGCGGGATTCGAAGCCAATGATGTTGACAGTGTAGTGTGTTCGGGTGTTCGATTGCTGCCGCGATCAATGTGTGTGATATGTTTTCCTTTTTTTCTTTCTTTTCTATTAAATAATTTAAAAGCTTAACAAACAATAATTTTTCAATTTTTTGGTAATCAACATATTTAATTAGAACACTTTTATAAACTGCCGAATGTTGCACAAATCTGACAATTGCGTGTGTGTGCCGAATACGGCAATTGATGCGTGTTAGAGCGGGACGCCAAAACATAAATGTGCAAATGCAGACATGCATGTATCGGCGTCCCGCTCTAACATTCGTGTACATTGATTGTCTTAACTATTGCATAAAAATATGAAATTTATTTTGGGAAACTATTTTTATTGATATTTAATTAAATAATTTAGGTTTTAGGTAGCGGGTGTAGTTTTCGACTGTTCTTTTCTTTAAGTTTATAAAAATAAAAAAAAGAAAAAAAGGATTTAAAATAAAAAGTTGCACTAGCCGCGCATAGGACTCGAACTCATGCACGCGGGGCCGCTGTGCGCCACTCTAACCACATTGCCATTGCCGCACAACTTTTATTGTTGGGTGTATATTGTGTATATTTAATAGTTGTTACTGATTTACAGAGGCGGGAGGGGGCGTGGCCAAATATCAAAAAAATTTTGAGAAACCTGGATATACACGTATGTTGTCACAAAATTTTAAGGCTCTAGCTTTTAAAGTTGCTGAGATCCAGGCGTTCACATAGACGGACAGACAGACAGACGGACAGACAGACATGGCTCAATCGACCCGGCTGTTGATACTGATTCAGAATATATATAGTTTATGGGGTCGGAGATGCCTCCTTCTGCCTGTTACGCACATTTGCGTTCCGACAAACACAGTAGACCATGAATTTTTTTAAAATCCATGGCCTAACAAGGTAGAGTAACGTTCGGATTAAAAGTAACGTAGAAACCTGCGAACGAAAAAGAGAGAGAATTTTTGCCGCCACTTCTCAAACCTAACTGTACCTTTATTCCGTTTTGGTTATATGCGAGGGTTGATTCAAACTTTTTTGGCTAGCGAGATGATTTTAATTTGTTTAAATAAATACTCTTGTGATTTAATTTAATTTAAGATATTTCGATTAGCTAAGTTTTTTTTTTTTGCTTCGAGTTGTTTTTTCCTTTTTTTTACATAATTTAGTGAAATTACGTGTGTATGTATGTATGGACTCAGGGAATTTTCTGGAAGCGATTTATTTACTTAAACTGCCGAGTAATGTGTTTTATCTGAAATTTCAAATTAATTTGAAAGCCATTCGGAAACGCAGCGAATTTCTCGAAAAACTGGATTTCGTTGAAAACAAGAACACTGGACTGGCAACTTTGCGGAAGATCGTGATCAGCCTTCGAAACAAAACCTACGAATATTGCTATATACATTTTAATAGGTGGCCAACCACGAATTCGTAATGAAATGTTTATCAAGTTCACAGATATAAAAGGGACGCACTAGGGAAAATCTGTCTGTGGGTAGATCACCCATTATTTGACCTAATAATTTTGGCTTATATCGAAAACAATGAATGCATCTCCGAACTATTTGAGTGCATTCTCTTCGAGCATTTACGATCCAAATCTCTTGTCCAATAAGACTGAGCATTGTTTTTGGACCGGAATGGTAATTAGGCCATGAATTTAAAAAAATTCATGGTCTATTGTATTGTTGGAACGTAAATGTGCGTTACAGGCAGAAGGAGGCATCCCCGACCCCATAAACTACATACAGTCTGAATCAGTATTAACAGCCGAGTCACTTGACCCATGTCTGTCTGTCCGTCTGACCGTCTGTCCGTCTGTATGAACGCCTGGATTTCAGCAACTATAAGAGTTAGAGCCGAGTTGTGACAGCATATGTGTATATTCAGGCTTCTCAAAGTTTGTTTGAAATTTGGCTCCAGCAAATTTTACACCAAGCAACCAAAGTTGTACATTTCACATGACAAATACCTTGCCACGAGTGTTTTCATATAAATCGGACTATAAATAAGTGAGATATGATCCGAATTAAACTCAATTTGAACGTACCATTTATACTTAAACAGACCTTATATACGAAGGAAACGGAAGTTCAAATCTAGCGTCGGGCACACAGCATTTTACAAAACTTGTTATTTGCATAGAATGGTAACAGAATTGGATCATAATGTAACTTTGCCAAACCAAAATAAATGAGGCGGTGGCTTAGCGGTTAGAGTGGCGGACGGCGGTCATTAAAAATTTTATGCGTGCGTGCGTGAGCTGGAGTCTCATGCGCGGCGGCAGGTGTAACCTTTTATTTTAATTACTTTTTTTTTGGCTATTTTTTATTCTTATAAACTAAAAGGAAACTACAGTTATTTAATTAAATATCAATTAAAATAGTTTTCGGGGCGCCGATACATGCATGTCTGCATTTGCACATTTACGTTTCGGCGTCCCGCTCTAACACACATCAATTACCGTTTTCGCCACACATACGCAAAAATTGACTTCAGGCTGCCAGCGCGCCGGCCGAAGCATTTGCCTGTTATCAAACTTCACTAGCCACGCATACATTCACATGCCAGCATGTGCATACATACAGGCACACATTGAAACGATCGCAGAGCGCAAAGAAGTACGAGCATGCTTATCGTTCCGCTGTCGTTGTGCGACTGAAGTAGTTTTGATCCTATGCGCTGTTTGTACTGAGAGCCGAACATCGAAGCTCCTAGCCGAACATCGAAGTTCCCCGCCGAACATCGAAGTTTCCAGCCGAGCGTGCAGCAGAATTCTCTACTCTCAATGCTTCGGTCTATGGGGTACTATGATTGTTCATTTGAATGGCAATTCGAATGAGCCTGGCGCCTGAGTTACCACTGCACCTCTAACTGGAACCGTCCAGATTCGGCCAGATGACAGCAGCATCAAAAGCCAACACGAACAACAACATAGCGTGAAATAAAACGACGCACACGTTGACACACACACCTTGAGCATACATGCTCTCGAAAATGCTAGAAACAGATTCCATCATAACGGTAATGTGCGAGTTACCACTGCACCTCTAACTGGAACCGTCCAGATTCGGCCAGATGACAGCAGCATCAAAAGCCAACACGAACAACAACATAGCGTGAAATAAAACGACGCACACGTTGACACACACACCTTGAGCATACATGCTCTCGAAAATGCTAGAAGCAGATTCCATCATAACGGTAACGTTGCATCAGCCTCTAACGCGATGTGATTGGTCAGCGACGCATTTTGTAGTTTATAAAGGACCGTTATAGCGAGGCGTTGTAGCTGACGCCGAGTGCAGAAAAACAGCGTGAAGCAACAAGAAGATGGGACGCACAGTCAGTTGCATTTTGGTCGTGCATAAACCCAGTCAACATACGAATATTGTCAAACAAGTTAATTATCGAATTAATTTAAACTAAGAAAAATAAACTTCTGTTGTGAAAAATAAATCATTGAACAAAATATTAAACCAATTGTTACGTGGAGCTACGGCCCATTTATAACTGGCGCAGCCGGACCTAAAGAGCTATGCAGTGGACTCCCGTATATTGGATATTCATGTAAGACAGCAACGGTAGTAGTGAACACTAAAATATTAACAAAATAAAAAATTATAATGCAAAGTTACACAATCAATATCTGTACGAAAATCACAATGCATTGTTAGCGAAAACCCGGTGGTCGCACTTGACGGCCGCAGCCACGTGTTAGATTGCATAAATTCAAGCAAGCGAGCACGTGGCAGCATAAGTCTGTAGTGAGTAGCGTTCGGTTTAACGATGCATGCATGTGATGTACATACGAATACCCAGATTCATAAAAGCAAAAAGGCTTACGCAATAAGGCGACACGATAAGGTGTTCTGGAGTATACCAAGAGATAAAGCAATAAGGCTTACAAAAATAATGTGTATAAGATATATATATAAAAAAAAAAAAATACAAGCAATAAGGCTTCCGCAAATAAGTGCGAGATATATCAAAAAGAAAGAAATAGGGCTTAATCTGAAGAGGCACCACCTGAATGACGAGGACGGGAAATAGTTCAATTACCATAATATTCAGAGTTGCAGGGCGCAAAGCTGTATGTTGTTTTTGAATATACCCGAATTCGTTGTTTAAAAGGACGCAAGCTGATTATTAAGCCCATTTAAAGCAATATGAGAATTAACAAATATAAACGAAAACAAATGAACTACCGATTGCACCAGATTCATGACTTTACACATGTACATCAAAACTAAAAAAAAAATCTATCATTACAGAAAATTTTAGAAGACACCATTACATCAACACACACCACAACACAGCGGTTAACAGGACACGCAAAATAAAATAAGTTAATTAAGAATAACATTAATACACACACACTATAAATTAAGATAACAACACACATTAGACACTAAGACAACAACACACATTAAAAACTAAGATATCAACACACATTAAAAATTAAGATAACAACACACATTAGAAACTAAGACAACAACACACATTAGAATCTAAGATATCAACACACGCATAAAAATTAAGATAACAACACACCAACACACATTGTTCAGAATAGCAATCAAATTACACACGAATTATATAAGAAGAGAAGAGTAAATAGGAATTCACAGGACATAATTGAAATACTAAAATAGGTCGGATAGAATTTACAGCTGTATAGAGAGAGTTCATGTCGAATATCAAAAGGTTGTTTCCGAACACCAGAAGTAGAAGTAGAGCTGAAAGAGAAGGATTAGCAGCAAGGTCTTTAGAGTCCATTGAAGAAAATTTTATCTTAGGTAGAGAAACAGTCCCGACAATAATGACTTCCAACGCTCCACCAACATCGGCACTCCAAACGCCGCCACCAACGGTAAACACCAGCCCCAATGACATATTTAACACCTTACGGATTCCAGACGCAATTAGATTTCTGCCGACCTATGACGGAAATTTTAAGACCCTTAACGACTTCATTACGAACGTCGAAGAAGTTCTGATGATGATCAGGGGAGCAGACCAAACTCCTTATGGTCGTCTATTAATGAGAACTATTAGAAACAAGATAGAAGGACGAGCAAACGAAGTCTTAATTACAGAGGGAATCCCTCTCGATTGGGACACTATTAGAGAGACACTTCGCGCTAACTTTACGGACAAACGAGACGAGTCTTCCTTGTTACAGGAAATTCATCTAATTAAGATGAAAGATCTTTCTTTAACTAGACTATACGAACAGATATCGGAAGTTAAACTGGCATTGTTTAATGTCATAGAGACTAAAGAAAGGGAACAATCAGTAGTGAAAGCAAAAAAAGAATCGTACACAAAGTTATGTCTAGACGCATTTATAACGGGAGTAAGGGGACCGCTAGGCGCCTTTATAAGGGCCCTAAGACCCAGAACCCTGACCGAAGCCTATGAAGAGGCAATAAAAGAAAGGGAATTATATTTTCAGGAAAGAAAAAGAAAACAATTCGATCAGAAAGGATCAGGACAGGAGAAAAGGAGAAATAACACAGATCAGGGTCAAGTAGTCCAAGCATCGACTAGCAACAATGGAAATAGAAACTTTAATAACCGTTTTGGATCCAATCAGGCTCCACAACAGTATAGTTCCAACAATAGTGCTAGGACAAACAATTATAACAGAAACAACCAATCAAATACACGGGCAATAATGGCCAAGCCAGAAGGACCAGACTATACGAGCGGACGGACACAAATGAGTTCCTCTAACCGTTCGGGGCAATCGTATAACATCAACGGACAAAGTCGAAACGATGAGCAGACACAGGACACCCTACAAAATTTTCAAGAACTAGCCTCGGAAGACAGACGGGATATATAGACAGACACAAACATGGTTCAACTCTTCCATATGTGACAATAGACTCACCGTTTGGAAGACAACTAAAATTTTTACTAGACACAGGGGCTACCCATTCATTCTTAGACCCCAAATTTACCACGAGCACTAATAGAATTAGATTAAAAACAGATTTTAAAATCAAAACAGTTTTGAGCGAACACACATTAAAGGAAAAAGCAGAATTCATAGGCTTTAAAGAATTTAAGACAAATATAAAATTTACATTTCTGTTGTTCAAATTTCATGACTACTTTGATGGTCTACTAGGCATAGATTTGTTGTCACAACTTAAAGCAAATATTGATTTAAAAAATCTGGTGTTACGCACCGAGTTCGCTCAAATACCAATTATATTAAAACAGAATAGGACAACGCAAGTTTATCTGCTAGAGCCACAAGCAAAAACAGTGGTAGCTCTTCCGGTTAACATAAAAGAAGGGGAATTTAATTGTAAAGAAGTTGAAATATGTAAATATGTGTTAGTGACAGAAGGATTATATAAAGCAAAAGATAATGTTAGTTACATGGAAGTAGTCAACTATTCAGACAAAGAACAGAAGATTTACTTAGATTCACCATTGACAGTAGAAGAATGGAAAAACGAAGAATTTGTAGAAGTTAACGTGACTACATTGATAACGGACGAACAAACAAATCATAAGATAGATTTTAACCAATTACGCATCGAACATTTAAATAAGGAAGAGGAAGTTGAATTGAAAAAACTACTTTGCCAATTCCCAAAGATTTTTCACAAAGAAACGGACAGACTATCATTTTCAAACCAAATTAAACATTTTATCCCCACGACAGACGAAATCCCAATTTATTCAAGACCATTTAAATACGCCCAATGCGAGAAAATAGAAATTAGTAAACAGATTCAGAAACTTTTAGAACAAGATATTATTCGGAATAGCCATTCCCCTTGGAGTGCCCCAGTGTGGTTGGTCCCCAAGAAGATAGACGCTTCGGGCCAACCCAAATGGAGAATGGTAGTAGATTTCAGGAAACTTAACGACAAAACGGTAAAAGATAAATATCCTATGCCGGCCATTAACGATGTGCTGGATAAAATAGGCCGGGCCAAATATTTCTCAGCACTTGATCTAGCAAGTGGCTATCACCAAATTGAAATGGCCAAGCAAGATAGGGCAAAGACCGCCTTCACAGCAGTAGGTGGCCACTATGAGTTTACAAGAATGCCGTTCGGATTAACAAATGCCCCGGCAACTTTCCAGAGAGTCATGGATAATGTACTAAAAGAGTTAATTGGCGAATGTTGCCTAGTTTATCTTGACGATATCGTCATATTTTCAGCATCCCTTCAACAGCACATAGGGCACCTAAAGTCGGTATTCGACAAACTGACACAGGCAAATTTAAAATTACAGATAGACAAATCAGAATTCCTTAAAAAGGAAATCGAGTACCTCGGACATGTTGTAACAGCGGACGGAATTAAGCCAAACCCCAAAAAACTAGAGACTATAAAAAAATTCCCCTTACCACAAACAAAGAAAGAAATAAAGTCGTTTCTAGGACTCTTAGGGTATTATAGAAAGTTTATTAGAGATTTCGCTAGAATTACGAAACCACTAACTAAACAATTAAAAGGGAAACAAAAAACCATAAAGATAGATAGCGAATATAAAGACACATTCGAGAGTTGCAAAACGCTCTTGTGTAATGACCCGATACTACAGTATCCAGATTTTTCCAAACAGTTTATTTTGACCACTGACGCTAGCAACGTCGCAATAGGTGCAGTATTGTCACAAGGTACATTAGGAAAAGATAAACCAGTATCTTTTGCTAGTCGGACGCTTTCAGATACAGAATTAAACTACTCTACAGTAGAAAAAGAAATGTTGGCTATCATTTGGGCCACAAAATATTATAGACCTTACCTATACGGACAAAAGTTCAAAATAGTTACAGACCACAAACCACTTACGTGGTTGATGAGTTTTAAAGAACCCAACTCAAAGCTTGTTCGTTGGAAATTACAGCTCTTAGAATATGATTTTGAGGTGATCTATAAAAAAGGTTCCCAAAACATAGTCGCAGACGCACTAAGCCGAGTGCAAATAGAAGTTAATTATAATGACAATGTATCGGTAATAGCATCAGCAGGGGACACGATACATTCGAGTTTCGAAGAACTTGATGAAAACTTGTTTATCTCGGAAAAACCCTTAAATGAATACAACATACAACTTATATTTGAAACCGGTTTAAACTCAAGAGCCGTTTCGACCACCCCCTTTAGAAACAAAATCAGACGAATAATTTATGAACCTGACTTTACGGACGACACAGTAAATAGACTATTAAAGAACTACCTTAGACCAAATAAAACTTGCGCAATTTTTGCACCAGACCCCATTTTTAAAAAAATTCAAAAATCGTACTCTAAATATTTCGCACATAGCAAAGTTTATAAAGCGGTAAGGTGCACAATGTATCTTGAAGACATTAACGACACAGACGGACAGGAAAAGAAAATTATAGAACAGCATGAAAATTCCAATCACAGAGGCATAGATGAGGTAAACGCCCAATTGAAAAGAAAATACTATTTCCCAAATATGAAACAAATAATTATAAAGACCATTAATAACTGTGACATATGTAAACTACTAAAGTATGACCGATCGCCACCCAAAATTAAATATTTAGAGACAGAAACCCCCTCAACACCTATGCAAATTATACACACGGACTTATATACAATCAACGGAAACTATGTAATGACTATAATTGACAAATTCTCTAAATTCGCTGCGGCTTATACGATCCCCACTAGAAATAGTATAAACGTTGTAAAATCAATGCAACAGTTCATACAATATTTCGGTATTCCAAGCAAGATAGTTTGCGACCAAGGAGCCGAATATAATTCGAACTTGTTCAAAGATTTTTGCAAACAATACGGAATAAAATTGCACATGACATCATTCCAACAGTCATCAAGCAATGCACCAATAGAAAGACTACACTCAACCTTAACAGAAATATATAGGATAATAGTAGAGAAGAAAAAGTCAGAAGATTTACAGATAGAACACGATAGTATATTAACGGAAACTTTAATAACTTATAACAATGCTATTCATTCAGCAACTAAACTCACACCTTTCGAACTGTTCTCGGGTAGAGCCCATTCGTTTAACAAGAATATTGTATTTAACGACCAGCATGACTACCTCAGACAGTTAAATGACTTCATGGAAAAACTTTACCCGGACATAGCAAATCAAATGAGAGAAAAACTAAACAAAACTAGAGACGACCCAAAAGAATTAGACACAGGGGAGATAATCTTTAGAAAAGAAAACAGAAGAAAAAAATTAACACAGAGGGCACACATTAGTTTCAGATAAAAAACAAAAATACACAAGTCAAAGATAAGAAAGTGCACTAGGAAAAACACTATACAAAACTGAATAACAGAACAAACATTAAAACTACCTCAAACAATATTTACAATTCATTAACGTTTAGTACTGGGAACAAGGAACTCCAATGTTCTACAAATTCCAAATTATATTTTATTTAACAAAGACATTGTAAAATCTGTAAAAGAAAGATAAGTTCACGAACTATACATTTGTAAATCTAAGCTAGAGGTAACCCCCAATGGAGAAGAGAGGTGTCTTCGAGCAATATCCAATGCGGACTTAAGGTTTGCGACGCGATCAAAGTTGACGAACAGGAACGAATTCTGGAACCTGAAAAAGGAAACATTTGGTGCTAAACGGAGTCCGAACGCAATCACACTCAAATTGCGTGAGACCATTCCAAGTAACGGGGAATGCCATTATTACGTTTGAAGACTGCAATATTACGATTAATGGATGCACCTATGGACACGAAGCAATAAAGATGGATGACAAAATCAAACTCGTCATACCCTTGTTCAAAGGAGTGGAGATTTAAATCAACAGAAGTTGGTTATAAGAAGGAGAGCTGCCATATTCACACCGTCGCCATCACCGGTAGATTTCGTTCCGACACTTCCTTCGATGTGACCGTCACTTCAATCCAGGGGGGGAGGAGTTACCACTGCACCTCTAACTGGAACCGTCCAGATTCGGCCAGATGACAGCAGCATCAAAAGCCAACACGAACAACAACATAGCGTGAAATAAAACGACGCACACGTTGACACACACACCTTGAGCATACATGCTCTCGAAAATGCTAGAAACAGATTCCATCATAACGGTAATGTGCGAGTTACCACTGCACCTCTAACTGGAACCGTCCAGATTCGGCCAGATGACAGCAGCATCAAAAGCCAACACGAACAACAACATAGCGTGAAATAAAACGACGCACACGTTGACACACACACCTTGAGCATACATGCTCTCGAAAATGCTAGAAGCAGATTCCATCATAACGGTAACGTTGCATCAGCCTCTAACGCGATGTGATTGGTCAGCGACGCATTTTGTAGTTTATAAAGGACCGTTATAGCGAGGCGTTGTAGCTGACGCCGAGTGCAGAAAAACAGCGTGAAGCAACAAGAAGATGGGACGCACAGTCAGTTGCATTTTGGTCGTGCATAAACCCAGTCAACATACGAATATTGTCAAACAAGTTAATTATCGAATTAATTTAAACTAAGAAAAATAAACTTCTGTTGTGAAAAATAAATCATTGAACAAAATATTAAAATTTTACCCTGCAGATGTTCTAGTAAGTGAGAGTGTACATGCAAAAAGAATGAATATGATGAAATACTTTGTAGAGGAACGAAGAGAAAAGAAACGAACGAAGAAAAAAGAAACGACGCCACGCGGTGGAACGGGCAGTTGAGTAGAGCGCGGTAAAAGAGAGAGACGACTAAAAATCTTGCTGTTCTCTTAGAGTTGTAGAAATAATATAAAAATAATGGAAGGAAATCAGCCAAGATCTCTTTCTCCTTCATCAGAAGTGGGATCGGCCCCGCCACAAGACTTTACGAGTGACCAGTGGCGTGCTTTATTTGAGGCGCAAAACAAGAATTTTCTGAACTTAATGAACTGCATGCTGACTTCCAAAATGGCAGCGGTACCCATTAATAGTGTAATGCTGCCAAGATTTAATCCTGACATGGCAAATGCAGATGCAGCTTCGTGGTGTAAAACCGTTGACATAATTATGGCAGAAAGCAGGCCCGAAGCTACGAACGGGCAAGCCCGGACAATGCCCGGACTATGGACTTGTTTGCCCATACAGCCCGTCTAAGAAAAAACTAGAAAAAATTGATATTTATTAAAATATCAAGCACTGAACTTTTTAAAATTTCTTCTTCTATTTTCTGTATCCTTTTGAATAACATAATTTCAAGAATATACAGCACGAACGTGCTATATTTTATTTATTGTGAATTTATAATCCTGCCCGGGCACAAGTGTATTGGAAGGTAGCGCTCTGGTCATGGCGCTAAGCAATTCATTGGAAGGAGAAGCCTCTCAGTGGTTGTCTCAAATTTGTTACAGCGGAATGAAGTGGCCGGAATTTCGATACTTGTTCGTTCAATGTTATGAAGGCGTAGAGACTCCGGCAGGAATCGTGCTAAATATGTTCAGCGGTGGGCCCAGACCAAGCGAGTGCTTAACGGTGTATGCTAGGAGGCAAGTTACGGTGTTGCTATCGAAGTGGAAGCAAATGAGCAATGAGGAAATTGCGGTGTCCGTTGTGCTGGCACATACTGCGCAGTTGGACAATAGGCTGCAACTTTTGTTGTTTACAACGAATATCAGTACACGCAGTGAAATGGAACAACAATTATGTGCCTATGCATATGGCAAAAGAAGTGATGGGAAAACATCAGATTATATCTCTGGGCCAGAACGAGAGAAGAGATGTCCATCACACGTAAAGTGTCACTTTTATGGGAAATCTGGACACAGGATCGTGGAATGCCGCAGCAAGATTTTAGCAGAATCAAGTGCATCCAAGAATAATTCTACTCGCAGCAACTCAACATCGAAGAGAGACTTGTCCAACATGACCTGCTACAAGTGTGGCCAGCTGGGCCATGTTGCAACAACTTGCACTTCGGATACTTCGTCTACAAGCAAGGGGAGCACGTATCAGAAGCGAGTGAATCTATGTTCGGTCGTTGAACCAAGAGGTGTTGTGTATTAACTGGGTGAACACATTCCATATATTATATTGATTCTGGAGCGGAGTGCTCGTTATTAAAAGAAAAATTAGTTGATAAGTTTAAGGGAAAAAGATTCAACAATACTGTATTGATTAGCGGCATTGTTGATGGCTCAGTGACATGCACTCTGTCCACTGTAAAAATTTGTGAATTCTATTATATTATAAACTCCATACAGATGCTAGATGCTAGATATTCACACTTTCTCTTCTCCGTGAACGGACGTGTTTTTTTTGCGCTTCGATTTTTTCGCGTTTTTATTAAAAACAACCGGTGTTTTATAAATCTTTTATTTTAAAACCGATATTCTTTTGATAACCCGTTCACGACGCGTGTGCATGCCTTTCAAATTAGTCAAACTAATCTTTGTTAGCTAATTTTATATTTTTTGTGCATTGGTTCTGCTCCTCTGGTGCTTTGTTTACATCTTTACTCTTATCGGTAAGCAACGTTGTTGTTAGTGACTCACCACTATTACTCTCTTTCTTATCTATCCTTATTCTTTGAGCGCGCCTAAGCATCTCTCACGCTTTGCCGCTCTCTCTACTGCACTTCTTTGAGCGCGCCTAAGCATCTCTCGCGCTTGGCAGCTCTCTCTACTGCACTGTTGTTGCTTGATTGTTTTTGCTCTCGCTGCTTTCTGCCTTTTGCGCGCGATAATTTCTTTTTCTTGCGCACATACCTCTTTTTCTTGTTTTTGTTTTGTTTTCTTTGCGGCTGTTTAGGCCATGGATTTTAAAAAAATTCATGGTCTACTGTGTTTGTCGGAACGCAAATGTGCGTAACAGGCAGAAGGAGGCATCTCCGACCCCATAAACTATATATATTCTGAATCAGTATCAACAGCCGAGTCGATTGAGCCATGTCTGTCTGTCCGTCTGTCCGTCTGTATGAACGCCAGGATCTCAGCAACTATAAAAGCTAGAGCCTTAAAATTTTGTGACAACATACGTGTATATCCAGGTGTCTCAGAGTTTTTTTTTGAAATTTGGCCACGCCCCCTCCCGCCTCTGTAAATCAGTAATAACTATTTAATATACACAATATACACCCAACAACAAAAGTTGTGCATCTCACATGATAAATACCTTTCCACGGGTGTTTTCTGAAAATTTCATTTAAATCGGGCTAAAAACCAGGCGAACGCTACTGACTGTAGAAAGCCATGGATTATCATAGTATACCGTGTACCATTTATTTTCCGTTATTTAGAATGGAAATTTTGCTTTATTACGAGGGTTGCTATATATATTTCTGGCCTAATAATGAAAATACGAATATTTATCAACGAAAATGGTTTTATTGTATTTCAAAATGTTCTCAATCAAGATTTATACACTTTTGAATGGGCTCAAACCAATTTTCGAAGCACTTTTTCCACTCCGATTGATACACCTCCAAAACATGGTTTTTGAATGCTTCAACAGCACCTTTGACGACGAAAATCGTTGACAACGCATTATTTTCTTGATGTGTGGTAATAAAAAGAAGTCATTGGGTGCCAAGTTAAGGCTGTACGGCGGATGACCCATCAATTCGACGTTTTGGCCGGTCAAAAAGGCGTTGGTTTGAGCCGATGTGTGAGAGCTCACATTGTCATGGTGCACAAGGATTCGTCTTCTCTTGTTCGTTTTTCGAATTTTTCCGAAGACTTCAGGCAAACAAATGGTGGTGTACCACTCAGAATTGACCGTCCTACGTTGATCAATCGGAACAATCGCCACATGACCAGTTTTTGCCGAAGAAACAGGTGACCATTTGCTTCGAAGTGCTTCTTCCACGAACAACTTTCGTTGGATTTGGCTCGTCTTGGAAGACCCACGCGGTCGATTGCTGTTTTGTTTCGGGCTCATACGCGTTGATCTATGATTCGCCACCTGTGACGATCTTATAAATGTCTTTTGAAGTACCGCGATCGTATTTTTTCAGCATTTCTTAACACCAATCCACACGAGCCTTTATTTGAGCGATTGTCAAATTGTGTGGGATCCAACGAGAAAAAAACTTTTTTACGGCCAGGTGTTCATGCAATATCGAATGTAAGCTGTTACCTAAGGCGTGTTCAAGTTCTGGTTTACCAGAAGAGAATCTCTCCTCTGGAAATATACCTGAGGCGCCTAAAAAGATTATAGGTGTTCCACAAAAGAAACAGATTTTTGTTTCTAGGCTTGCCCTTGTTACTTCCTTTGCCTTCTATTGCAACAGCCCAAATAAAATCAAACAAAAAAAACTAACAAGCTTCTTAACTCTTTCATATCAAAATGTTAGAGGTCTCTGTAATAAACTTTCAACTTTATACTTAAACAGTCTTGCTTTTTCTTCTCAAATTGTTGTGTTTACTGAGACTTGGTTAAAGCCGGATTTCCTGAACTCCGAAGTCTTTCCAAATAAGTACACAACCTACAGGTGTGATCGACCTGACCAACGTGGTGGTGGAGTTCTAATTGCAGTTGATTCCACCATCAACTCGGAACTTCTAGAACCGGAGATTCAATTTGGCATTGAATTGCTCTGTGAAAAATTACACTTTCCCGTTTTTTATACCCTTCGACCATTGAAAATGGTCAAAAAAGGGTATACTAACTTTGTGCAAATGTATGTAACAGGCAGAAGGAGGCGTGGGAGACCCTACAAAGTATATATATTCTTGCTCAGGATCACTAGCCAAGTCGATTAAGCCATGTCTGTCTGTCTGTCCGGATGTCTGGATGTCCGGATGTCTGTATTGGACATCTGCATGATTCCACTCATAACATACGTCACATAGAATACATTCGAATGGAATTGAATTGAATGAGTGAAACGCACGAAATGAAACGACATTGTATGAGTGAGAGGTTCTCATTCCAGTCATGACTTACTACCTGCAACGAAATGAACGTAAATGAATGAAGCGTAAAATGAAATGAAACATGGGGAAATGCCTAGAACATTCGAATGATTCGAGTTGTTGCTTGCGAATTCGGTCCATTCCTTTGCTTATTCTTGACAGCTGTACTTCAAAGACGCAATAATGGACGCATTACGAGTATTTTCAAAAGAAGCCGACAAATCTGTATGTATTTGTGTAACGTTTTGTTTTAATTTACTATTGTTGTTTTAATGTATATATATTTATAACAATTCGCTTATTTGTTTTGATCGTGCTTAGATTAATACCTGTGTATTTGTGACCTGTCTATAAGTGTTCATTGTGTAATTTTTTTCAGACTTAATTCAGTTTGTTTGCAATATATAGGTTGTAAAAGGCACAGTGGACATTAAAGAGAAGCTGACTAGTGGCATGTACAGCCTAATTGAAAAGAGAGGCCGAAGCGAAGTTTGGCAATTTTTCTCCAAAATTAAAAACGATGATGGAGAAGAACTCGTCAACCTTGTAGCTTGTAAGACGTGCTATACCGTTTTAAAATTTACAGGCAGCACATCAAACCTGGTCAAGCACAAATGTTATTTAAATAATGCAAGCAAATTTCGTCAAGGTGCTCCAATAGAAGTTAATCAGGAAACAAAAGAGGAGGGCATATCTGTTGTAACAGAATGGGTTGTCAAGAATTGCCGTCCCCTTAAAATTATTGATGACTCGGGCATCAAAAAGTTTGCTTCATTTTTAATTAATGTTGGAGCTAAATATGGTGGAAATGTCGACGTGAATAAGCTGTTACCACATCCGACAACCTTATCCCGAAATATTTCAACAATATATTCGTCCCACTTTGGCCCCATAAAATCAGAAATACAAATATACAAAGCCTTTGGATATGCCATTACAAGTGACATATGGACAGATGACTATTTGAAGGCATCTTATTTGTCATGTACCGTCCATTACATTAAAGAGGGAGTTCTGGTCGATCGCCTTATGGCCATGAAGTCAATGAAGGGCTTGCCCAGCACAGGTTTGTTAACTCCATCTTTGTGTGTATAAGTATAATTCATTATTTTTCTTATCAAGGTCTCAATATCCGAACAAAAATTGAGGCTATTTTGAAGGATTTTGGATGTGACCTCGAAATTGATAAACCTGTCATTGTGACTGATCGTGGGTCCAATATGATAAAAGCCTTTTCGGACGCTGAGAATATTTATTGCGTCAACCATTTGTTAAATAACGCTGTTGAAAAGGCCATTCATGCTATTCCTGAAATGCAAAGCCTTGTTTCAAATTGCAGCAAGTTGGTAAAATACTTCAAAAAAAGCGGAATGAATTCAACACTTGGAGTATCCTTGAAGAGCTTTTGTCCGACTCGGTGGAATACCGTGTTTTACCTACTTGAGTCAGTTGAAACCAACTGGATTGAGTTGGCAGCTGTCTTGAAGGAAAAAAACAGACATCTAGAGTGGAAGAAATCAATATAAACCATTTAGGTACTATTGTTCGATTGTTGGAAACGTTTGAAAATGTGTCCAAAAAACTGGAAGCATCTAAGCGCCCAACAATCCATCTTATTTTACCAAATTTAAATAAGCTGATAAAGACCTGCCAATTTGATTGCAACGATACAAATATTATTAGAGACTTAAAATTCCAATTAAAAAGCCAGTTATCATCTACAGTTAATCCAAATTTGAAAAAATTTCACAAAATAGCCTTGTTCCTTTTTCCCCCAACAAATAAACTAATTCAATTTTCACCTACTGAGAAAGAGACGGTCATTAACGATTGCAAAATTTTAATGAACCACTTCCTTCAAGACAGCTGCATCTTAAACAACGTTGAAACTGAGTTAGCTGAAGATGAATTTGCCGAATATTTAGATGTCCCCAAAGTTGAGACAATTCAAACCAAGGTGGAAGCAGAAATTGCAGGATATTCTAACATAAATGTTGCATACACCCCTGATTTTAATGTTTTAGCTTGGTGGAATTTGAATAAACAATTTTTTCCACTTTTGCATAAAGTAAGTTGCAAAATATTTTGCATTCCAGCAAGCAGTGCGGCTTCGGAACGCGTATTTTCCAGCGCAAGAAATTTAATTACAGAAAAGCGTTGTTTATTAGCCACCAATCCAGAAAATATAAACAAAATAATGTTTTTGCATTCGAATTTAAGTTAATTATATTGTTATTTTAGTAATAAGTTTAATATATAACCAAATTACATATATGCATACACAACTATAAAAACAAATTTCATTTCTTTTTCATTGTTTTCAGCTGTCACTCGAATCATTCGAATGAAGCGTCTCAATTTACTGTGTTCTCATTCCATTCAATTCATTTCCATCTGTTTCGTTGTTGTGCGACTGAGTCGAACGTAAATTCACTAACTCACTCATACCAGTTTGACTTTGCTTTCATTCTCATTCCATTCATTTTCGGCATTGTGCATTTGAATGTGCCTTTTTCGCCACTCATGCAGATGTCT
>JAECXB010000651.1:0-24987 GCA_018151435.1 Zaprionus africanus
AGGATAGTTACAATCCGTTAACTGATACGGCTTAACTACCCCCAATGCCTCATCTGATAAACAAGACACCAGATGATTGAACTTCTCGACATTAGTAAGTGAGAAGTGTCATTGTGAACAATCGAAAAGGAACACATAAATTTTATACTCGAATGCTTGCCATTGAATGTTGGCAAACGCATTTTCTGGCTGCGAACCCTGGCTCGAATGAGCAAATATGTGTTTACCTCTGTTTCTGGCTTTATTGCATTTAGGTATAATGCCTTTGTGATGACACACAATTCTTCTAAATGCTCCCTATGTCCGTTAAGAGGGTTTAAATTGTCTAATTCGGCTTGAAGATTCATTGCCTTCTCTATACCCTTCAAAAGTTCTAATCTATACGTTAACTCTGTTCTGTCTGCAGAAGTTGCTTTGGTTTTTATTGCTAATTGCATACCTTGAACTGGCAATATTCGTACATCTCGGACTCGACATTTTAAAGAATATATGTATACCTAACTGAACGAACTACGCGGGATACTACCTACAAAGCCAATTTCTGAACTATTAGCACGCATACACCCTATGTGTTGTGTGCAAAGAATTCGGAACAAGGAGTTAATGTTGTAGCAGTAATAAAAATGCGGGGACACGCACTCAATGCTGTATGTAAGACGAACAAACGGGAATCAAACGAAGAGAGATAACTAAAGATTTGCTGTAACTACGGTTGTAGGCAGCAATGCAAAACGCGGGGTGCGGGGTAATAAAATACCGCTGGCCAGAAATACAAGCGAAAGCGGACACAAAAATTATGAGCTTATCTGTAAATCGGGGTCAACGAACGTCCAAAGTGAACGCGCCACAAGAAGATCAGTAATAATGCCAGTATATGTATACAAGTAAATAAACGATGTTGCCGTTTGTTTATTTTAGTTTTAATATTATACGTGTAAGCAGGTTAGTACTATCAATTTAAAGAAATGCAACGTAAGGCTTTTTGTATTTGTTATTTTTTAATAATACTTTGTTGTTGGGGTTAGTTGCTCATATGTGCTCATATGTTTAAATGTATGTATGTACAAATGTATCGATGTGTGTAGAAGCAATCACGTACACACGTATATACATATGCAGGTACACTGCTTGCATGCAATATTCAAAGAAACAGTATCAAAATTTTTTTATATTTATGTCGACAATTTCGTCGTTTCAAGCAACAAGACTTGCTCAATTTTTGATACTAAATACCTGTAGGCTGTCTAGGGAATCTATAGACATAGAGCGACGACTGGCTTCCATTTATTTTCCAACGTTGATGACTTCTTTGGCGCACACCCCAGTTCAGCAAACGTTCACTTTTTTTTATTTAATTTTCACACACGACGCGCGAAGCCAACTACTTCCGATATGATTTGATTAAATATTACCGAATCTCGAGTCCCTGCTCGGGCGCCAATGAAAATTCTCTAAGAGTTTTTAGAGAAATCTAAACGATAAGTAAAATTATTTAAATAAAAGGACGCGGAGCTCGGCTTCAATAATTTAATTTCAAACAATTAGTTGGCTTCAGTGCACAAACGAGACTAAATCTATTTTTACAAGTGAGAGTGGGCCACAGTCCGACCACACTCCCCGAATTCGCCGTCGGCATTTGCCGATCGTCTTCTCTTAACATCTTAACACACTTCATGTGTTCTCTTACATACTAGCTTAACTGCTTATGTTATGTTGAGCTCCAACACAACGAATTCGGGTATATTCAAAAACAACATACAGCTTCAGTTTGCGCCCTGGATCTTCTGAATGATATATGTACGACTTATTAATGTAATGCCTTATTCTTAATTAAGTTATTATTTTTGTATATTTATATAACTATTCTTTTTGTAAGCTGATGTACTTGCTTTATCTCTATGAATCTGGTACAATCGGTACAGTTTATCTTGTTTTCGTTTCGTATTTGTTAATTCTTATATTACTTAAATGCGGCTAAATGACCAGCTTGCGTCGCTTTAAAGGCTGATTCGGCAATGTTACCGTTATGATGGACTCTGCTTCATAGCATTTTATGGTAATTGAGCATGTCCATGCTCGAGGTCGTGTGTGTCAACGTGATTGCGTCGTTTTATTTCACGCTATGTTGTTGTTCGTGTTGGTTTTACGGATGCCTTTGCTTGTATTTTTTTATAATATATTTTATTTAAGTTTATTTATTTATATTTAATTTACAACAGTCAACTTATCGCTGTCGACTGTTTATGAGTAAAACAATTAATATGATTTGTAAAATTATAATTAATTATAAAGGCTTAGAAAGTAACGTTA
The DNA here is from genome assembly GCA_018151435.1 of Zaprionus africanus. Lineage (NCBI taxonomy): Eukaryota > Metazoa > Arthropoda > Insecta > Diptera > Drosophilidae > Zaprionus > Zaprionus africanus. Next base: position 2,311 of record JAECXB010000651.1, read on the forward strand.
ATTTAATTTTAAATTTTTAGATTCGAACTGGGGCAAAACAAAGTCAAAAGGTGATCCAACATTTGTTGCGCGGGATTGTTGTAGACCCAGAAAACTTCCAATTTCAGATCATCCGGCCGTATCTGGACGGTTTCAGTTAGAGGTGCAGTGGTTACTCGCACATTACCGTTATGATGGAATCTGTTTCTAGCATTTTCGAGAGCATGTATGCTCAAGGTGAGTGTGTCAACGTGTGCGTCGTCTGGATATGCTCCCAGAGATTATCCATCCAAGCTTGGTTTTCTGTCCCAAGGTCTGTTTGTCTTTTTTGATCTTCTCCAACATGATCGACGGCAGCAGGTCAACTCCTATTGTAAGATCGATCCTGCTAGGCTCGTTGAAGTGTGGATCAGCAAGCTCGCAGCCCTTCCAGTCCTTGGCAATGTTAATATTTATTCTATTGCTTGGTAGAGCTCTTCGCAGTTTTGAATCCACTAACGCTTGCGTTGTCGTTTCAAAACTACTAGCAAACCTTGGTTTAATTTCTAGTCGCACGCTACTTTTGACAACGTCAACTCCTTCTGAAATCCCTGGACTTCGATATTTCTTTTCGTCCTCCGAAGTTTCAGAAGTTGTACTGCTTACTCTGATATCAGCGTTTTTTGTGAGCCTCCATCAATAAGGGCTCTCAACTACTCATAATTTCCATTTTTGTTTTTACCAGAATAAGAGCAGTGGCCAGTAAAGTGAACTCCTCTTATTTTGTTTGAGGCAATTACTATTTGCGACCTGATTCTTGGCTCCATCCTCGTGAAGCCAGTTATGATGTGCTTGTCCGATCGCATGTCCAGGTCCTTTTGAAATCTTTAATGTTGTGTGCTCCTAATCATTTGTAGCAAAGCGAGGTTTTGTTAACAAATTCTCTATGCTTTGCCATAGGCTCCGCTTTAAATTTCAAGCATTTACCTATTTCATGCCTGTCTCTTTGGCAAAATGGACATTTCTTGTTTATTGTCCTTTTTGCCTTTGGGGGAGCATTATTCTGCTTTGAGTCTATTGAAATATGTAACTGTTCAATAAAACCCAGCCTATCTTGCAGAGACTGAATCTCTCTGGCCCTCTTTAAGTGTTGTTCGTAAAGTTGGAAAACCTCTGTAGAGAAACGTCGAATCAATATTTGGGCGAATATTGCATCAAAATCTTGGCCGATTTGCTCTTTTATGATGCATATGTTTTCCCTCGCTGTATCCAGGAACATGCGGATACTGCCTTCGTCATGATTCTTCAGCAGTTCCAAGTCCATCAGCTGATTGAAGCGATCGGCAAATATTTTCCGCATAGCGCTTGCATATTAGCTCCCATGCCAAACTGTAATTGGCCGAGGACCCAACTTATAGGTGTCCAACGACTAATCTCGCTTCTCCCGTGAGGTAAGCCCGTAGGTAGTTCAGCTTTTTAGTATCGCTGATTTCTTCCCTCGAATCGATGATGAGTGAAAAATACTCGTAGAACGATTGCCACTCCTTTGGATCTCTGCTAAGTTGAGACAGAGTCGTTTTCGGTAGTTGCGGCCTGTCGTCCTCTCTGCTACGTACTTCGTGTATCTTCCTATCAAGTAGATCAGATAACACGTTGATATCGCAATCCAATTCCACTATCCTTGTCATTTCAAAGGCATTACTTTCATAATCTGCTTCTAAGGTATTTAGTGATAGTTGCACTTTTGACCAGAGGAAGTTTAATTTGAACTTCTGGTTTTGCAACGTAATGACATCGCTTCGATTTAGGTCGGCTTTGACTTCGTTCATCTGCTGCCTTAACATATTTGTAAGAAAGTCCGTGGCATCTACCAAGGGAACTGGGGTGCTCCGTGGTACACTTGCTCTTGCCTCTAATCCTTTAGAGGTACTAGGCCTGGTATCCAGTTTCTTTTAGCTGAGTCGGGTCTACGCCTATCATGTCCGAATCCAAATAACATTGTGAAATCATATATCTTCTTGTTGAAGTAATGATGATCGACAGGCCCAATTGTTACCAGCGCCGTGTGGTTGTTTTTGAATTGAGTACTCAATTCCCTCACGATCGATGAGTTTCCTCTTTTCACTAGTTCCTCGTAGAGTTTTTGTCGCACTTCAAGTTGCTTTTTAGGGCATGGATTTTAAAAAATTCATGTATTTTTGTGAAAGCAAAGTGCGTAACAGGCAGAAGGAGGCATCTCCGACCCCATAAACTATATATATTCTGAATCAGTATCAACAGCCGAGTCTATTGAGCCATGTCTGTCTGTCCGTCTGTCTGTCTGTCTGTCTGTCTGTCTGTATGAACACCTGGATCTCAGAAACTATAAGAGCTAGAGTCTTCAAATTTTGTGAGAATATCTGTGTATGTTGCAGTGTCTCAAAGTTTTTCTGAAATTTGGCCACGCTCCTTCCCGCCTCTGTAAATCAGTAATAACAATTTAATATACACAATATAAACCCAACAACAAAAGTTGTCCATCTCACAAGACAAATACATTACCACGGGTGTTTTCTGAAAATTTCCTTTTTAATCGCACTAAAAATAAGTGAGATATGATCCCAATTAAACTCAATTTGAACGTTTACTTATGCGCATATTAAGGTCTAATTGTTCTCTTGATGTACAACAGAACACCTTATCGTTATTGCGTAAGCCTTTTTGCTTTTCTGAATCTGGGTAATCGTATGTACATCACATGCATACATCACTAAACCGAACGCTACTCACTATGGACTTATGCTGCCACGTGCTCGCTTGCTAGAATATATGCAATGATACGTGGCTGCGGCCGTCAAGTGCGACCACCGGGTTTTCGCTGACAATGCATTGCGATTTTCGTACTGAGATTGATTGTGTATCCTTGCATTATAATTTTTTAATTTTTTTTTATTTTGTTAATTTTTTAGTTTTCACTACTACCGTTGCTGTCTTACATGAATAGCCAATATACGGGAGTCCACTGCATAGCTCTTTTGCTGCGCCAGTTATGAATGGGCCTTAGCTCCAAATAACAATTGGCTTAATATTTTTGTTCAATGATTAATTTTTCACAATAGACGTTTATATTTCTTAGTTTAAAATTTATTCGATAATTAACTTGTTTGACAATATTCGTATGTTGACTGGTTTTATGCACGACCAAAATGCAACTGACTGTGCGTCCCATCTTCTTGTTGCTTCACGCTGTTTTTCTGCACTTCGGCGTCAGCTACAACGCCTCGCTATAACGGTACTTTATAAACTACAAAATGCGTAGCTGACCAATCACATCGCGTTAAAGGCTGATGCAACGTTACCTTTATGATGGAATCTGCTTCTAGCATTTTCGAGAGCATGTATGCTCGAGGTGTGTGTGTCAACGTGTGCGTCGTTTTATTTCACGCTATGTTGTTGTTCGTGTTGTCTTTTGATGGTGCTGTCATCCGGCCGAATCTGCACGGTTCCAATTAGAGGTGCAGTGGTAACTCGCACATTACCGTTATGATGGAATCTGTTTCTAGCATTTTCGAGAGCATGAATGCTCAAGGCGTGTGTGTCAACGTGTGCGTCGTTTTATTTCACACTATGTTGTTGTTCGTGTATGTCCCTATAATATATGGACTGCTGAGCTGTTGTTGTTGTGGCTTTTGATGCTGTTGTCATTCAGGGGAGTCTGGACGGTTTCAGTTAGAGGAGGAGGAAGGTGCAGTGGTAACTCCTGCACTCACAGAACTCTTGATGGGATTCGGATTCGGATTGGGATTGTTCGGCTTGATGTTGATGCGGGTACAATTGCCCGCTGCTTGATGTATGGTCATCTGTTCCGCGTTGGCCTGACGCTCCCGTTCTCTCTCCCTCTCACGCAACCGTTCCTGTTGCAGGCGCGTCTGTCGCTCCTTGGTGTCGCTTTCCAATTCCCAAAACGCTCGAAATCGTCCAACCGGATGGTTGTAGCTGCGCTGACCACTTTGCTATTGCATTCTCTGGATATGCTCCCAGAGATTATCCATCCAAGCTTGGTTTTCTGTCCCAAGGTCTGTTTGTCTTTTTTGATCTTCTCCAACATGATCGACGGCAGCAGGTCAACTCCTATTGTAAGATCGATCCTGCTAGCAGCCCTTCCAGTCCTTGGCAATGTTATTTTTATTCTATTGCTTGGTAGAGCTCTTCGCAGTTTTGAATCCACTAACGCTTGCGTTTTCGTTTCAAAACTACTAGCAAACCTTAGTTTAATTTCTAGTCGCACTCTACTTTTGACAACGTCAACTCCTTCTGAAATCCCCTGGACTTCGATATTTCTTTTCGTCCTCCAAAGTTTCAGAAGCTGTACTGCTTCCTCTGATATCAGCGTTTTTTGTGAGCCTCCAACTTGTTGATGTTAGCCAAGAATACAAAAGAGTTTTTCAGAATTTTTTCACTAGATTTACTTGGTGCACTCGCGGACGGCTCGAAGGACCAAAAAATGTAAAGAAAAGACACTTCTAAACACTTGTACGAGTTTGTCTTAACTGATCTTAAAATCTAATACGGTTGTTGTTCTATTTATATAAGTTAAGACCGAATATGATAAGAACACACAAGAACCCAAATCTCTATCACGACTCCACCACATGCAGTACATCTGCCACGAGCAGACAGTCAGCGAAGTCCCAATAACAACAACAAGCCCAATGCACCCCAACATGAACCAAGAAATTGCTCAACAAACAACAGCTCAGCAAGAACAGGCACATTGACTTCAGCTACGACGGCAGTGCATCCGCCACGTGCGCTGCATCAGCAGAATGTCTGCACCGGCCAAGTCGTGGGAACGCCAACGACATCGGACTCCATCAGCGACAACGGCGCAGCCACAACGGCAGCGGCAAAGCTACAGCGGCAGCAAAAATTAACACCAATAAAATCTGACGTGTTCTTTTTTTTGAAAGAAAATTAAAAATATCTTTTAATTGGCGCCCGAGCAGGGACCGGTAAACAGAGCCTTCGTTAAAAGGATCACGCGTACCTAAAGCAGCTACAAGTTCGCGTCGCAGTGCCTAAAATATAGCCACGGTGAACACTGACTAATCGACAACTACAAAAAATAAGTAGAAGTGACAAAAAATCGCACAGTGTAAAAGTGCCTTTAAAAAAGAAGCCACAACATCAAGTGCGTCCAGTAAACAAGTGCGAAAGATTCTAAGGTTCAGTTTAACCGGTCTTAGAACTATCGCCGACTCTCCTGTAGTGTCCGTCCGCAGGAGCCTTCGAAGGAACTCAGTGCCACCAAGGGTCCCGAGTCACCCACACCCGAACACCGCTACGTCGCTGCCCAACGTGGGACAAAAAGGATCAAACCCAAGGGGTCATCGAGTCGCCGAAAAAACAAACACTACTATACTAAAGAGAAGAATTAAAAAAAGGGAAAGAAAATTAAATTTAAAAAACAAGAAAAAATTTTAAAACAAGAAAGATAAGAATCTTATGAGAATAATAATCTATTGAAAATAAGTCAAAATAGAATTTAAACAACAAATACTTAAAAGAAATATACAATAAGCTTAAATAATTTTAGAAAAAATACATCGATATATAACTCAAACTAAAAATTCAAAAAGAAAAAACACCCGAAAACCCAAAACATCTATTAGTTGTTGTCCGAAATAAACAAAGCCTTTAACATGTCAAAAGATAGAGAATTGGCAATTGCATTAGCTGCACTTAATATAGGTACCGATAGCGGGGAACAACCCGGGGGAAGCAGGCCTACGGCCACCAGTACACCGGTAGCTAGCCCATAGCTAAAACAGGTAATTATGTCTCTCATCAAAGAGACATCAGGCGGAACCGAGTTTATTGGGGAACTTTTGAATAAAGGCAGACCATCAGAAATATTAGAAGATGTCCCCTTTATCGGCCCACTACCAGGTGAGTCCGAAAAATTACCAGACCTTACAAAACTAATCAGAGAATTTTCAGGAAACCGCACAGAATTTGGTTCATGGAAGAAGAATGTATCTAGAATAATGAGATTGTACGAGGGTAGGGAAAACACCAACGCATATTTTTTGATAACGTTGGCGATTAGGAACAAAATCACCGGCGAGGCCGATGCCGTGTTAGAATCCTATAACACCCCTCCTATTTCGGATAGGTTCTCTATCCCTGAGATTGGAGAAATAATCGCACAATTGGGTGACAATAAATATTTCTCGCAATAGAAAAATTTCCAATCCCCACAACACTAAAAGAACTTAGATCTTTCCTAGGTCTGGCAACTTACTATAGGCGTTTTATTCGCGACTATGCTAAACTTTCAAAACCACTGACTAACTTATTGAGAGGCGAAAACGGTCGCCTCCCAAAAAATATTTCAAATAAAACAAAGATAGATCTGAACAACGACGCGATAAGCGCATTTGATAAGATAAGAAGAACTTTAGCCTCACAAGACGTCATACTGGCGTACCCAAACTTTAGTAAGGAATTCAAGTTAACAACGGACGCCTCAAACTTCGCTATAGGCGCCGTCTTAGAACAAGAATCCCGACCGATCACTTTCATTTCCCGTACGCTCTCGAAGACCGAAGAAAACTACGCAGCAAATGAGAAAGAAATGCTAGCAATAGTTTGGGCACTTCAGAGCCTACGAATGTACCTTTACGGTACAGCCAAGGTGATAATATACACTGACCACCAACCGTTGACTTTCGCTCTTGGTTCAAAGAACCATAATGGGAAACTTAAAAGATGGAAAAGCTACTTAGAGGAATACAACCACGAGCTAAGATACAAGACGGGTACCTCTAACGTAGTAGCCGACGCACTTTCCAGAATCCCAACAAACCCCCAAATAAATAGTACAACGGCGACGGTTCATAGCGACGAAAGTTCCTCGCATAATTTGATACCAGTCGAAAATGTCCCCATTAATGTATACAAAAACCAACTATTTTTCCTGATATTAGAAGAAGAGGAAGAGTCGTTCGAAATTCCCTTTCCTACTTTTCATAGGCACATAATAAAAAAGAAATCATATTCCGAGGAAGATCTGGTGGATATTCTAAAAAACACCTAGACCCAAAAATCGTGAACGGAATCTTCACACCCGAACACGTAATGGGCAAAATCCAGAATATTTACCCACAGCACTTTAACAATTACAAAACTAGATACACGCAGAAACAAGTCACGGACGTGAGTTCAGAGAGCGAACAGGATAATATCGTAGCTTCCGAACACATGAGGGCGCATAGAAACGCCATTGAAAAGAAAATCCAGATACTAAGCAAGTTTTTCTTTCCTGGCCTTGGAAAAAAACAGAAGCCACGGCAAAAGCATGCGGGACTTGCAAAATAGCCAAATATGACAGACATCCGCATCATGGGGAGATTCAACCAACCCCCATACCGACGTACCCCGGACAAATCATTCATGTAGACATATACACGACCCAAAAACAGCTAGTATTAACGGCCATAGATAAATTTTCAAAATAAAGCAGTTGAAGAGTACAATACTTCAGTTCATTCAACAACACAAAAAAAACCAATAGACTTATTTTTCGGAAACCAATTAAGCGCAAACCCCCAAGAACTTCAAGATGTTAGGAAAAAGATCAGCGAAAAAATAGAAAAAAACAGAATACCGACTTAGAATACCACAACTAAAGAAAGAACCCAATAAAGAAATACGAGGTAGGGGAAACAGTTTATGTGAAAATAGATAAAAGGTTTGGGTCAAAACTAATACCGAGATACAGAAAAGAAATAGTCCAAGAAGATAGGAACATCACCATAAAAACACATTCAGGGAGAATAGTACACAAAAATAATATTAAGAAATAACATTCATTCGCAGGTTACTCTTATTGCCAACATGTTTCGGACGGGTTACCATACTAGACTACACCCACTCCCAACTTATTCCCATAAAAACGGGAACCGCTGTTCTGCAAAACGGGACATTTAAAATTATCCACGTGTTCAACATTGAAGAATACGAATCAGGCGGATGGGTTCTGGTGATATACATAACACATCACTCAATAAGTCCGTAGGATAACTAAGAAAAACGCCTTTTTTTGGCAAAATTCGATTTTATTTATCAACATACATCCATTCAAGAGTGATACAATCAGTCCACACCACTCTAGCATATCGACACTTTTTTTGAAAAACGATTTGCATTTGGCCTAAAAATGAGCCTCATTTTCGGCGATCACCTCTTCATTCAAGCCAAAATTTTTTCCAGCGAGCATTTTCTGCAGGCCTGCGAACAGATAGTAGTCGCTGGGGGCCAAATCTAAAGAATACGGTGGGTGCGGATGCAATTCGAAGCCCAATTTGTGCAATTTGGCCATCTTTGCGATCGACTTGTGACACGGTGTTTTTGGTCCACTGTGAGAAAATGCGGCACCCACTTTGAGAACAGCTTTCTCATGGACAAATTTTCATGCAAACTAGTGTACACACTTTTTTCTGATATCTTTAAGGTGTCAGCTATCTCACGCAATTTCACTTTTCGGTTTTCCAAAACGATTCGGTGGACTTTTTTGATATTTTCCGGTGTAACCACCTCAATCGGCCTTCCAGACCGTTCAGCATCGTCAGTGCCTGTACGGCCACGTTTAAATTAAGCAAACCACTTCTCAATCGTTTGCCTCGATGGTGCACAGTCCGGATAACACTTATCAAGCCATTCTTTAGCAGTGACCGTACTTTTACCCATCAAAAAGCAACGATAAATCAACACATGAAATTGCTTTGAATTCATTTTTTTGAAAAACACAAAAGTAGCGTCATTTGACCTGTGTAACTTGTAAACTAATCGTCCGATTGTCATGAAATTTTGACAGATATCTTTTAAAGGTTAGTACTTCGTAAGAATTATATGGATTATTACATAGCAATCCAATTTCTGTGTCATCCTACGGACTTATTGAGTGATGTGTTAAATGTTTGTCTTATAAGCTAACTAGAATGGTCAAGTGTACGTATGTATGTGGGAGTGTTTGTGGGTGTGTATGTGTGGACAAGTGGTGCACTATGGTACATATGCTAATTCCCCATCCTTAAAAAATTGGCCTGCCCTCAGGCGGATAATTTAGTATACAATAAAGGGTTTATATTATTATCATTTTCAATTACTGAATTGTTTATGTTTACGCCGAAACTCGCCGCCAAAAAGTAGGCAGCATATCGGCATAAACAGTGCGAGAGTCACCAAGGGCTCTCGCGCTCTTTTATCCATTAGTATGTTGAGATAGGCTTAAGTATACCAATTTCTGTAATGAAGTTTTAGTTTTGAAAATATACAGTGAAGTGAACACCACGCGCCCCGAATTGTTTCTTTTATATCCGAATTGTTTTCGCGTCGGTTATTTTTTCCCCTAACAGCAGGACTCCAGTCCCACGGCACTATCCCCCAAGAAGGAAGACATCACTTGCCGCCACTACAAACATTTGTCCTTCGAGCCGGATTCATATATATTTTTGAATTTACGTCGCTGGATTATCATACCCCCACTCCGTTCGAACCAAAGGAAAACGGCATCTCGTCAGGATCCCCTACAGATAAGTTCTAAATTGTTTACTTATCTTACACGGCAGAGGGCTGTGTGTAATTTTTCCTGAATTTTTGTGAAAAGAGATCTCTTCTCCTTTCTTACCTCGCAATTTGCGACCGGCATCTCTGTATGTACATATGTGCTGCATTTGTATGCACATACCTACTTACAGACGACTGTCATTTTCCAAAATTTTCCATACATATATATGTATGAAAAGACAAATCACACACAGTTTATCCCTTGTATTTTTATTTGCAAACCTCTACCACATATATGTATGTACCTTCTCCTACCCCTTCTTTTTGAGCAAAGGTACATACAATCTCTTTTAATCAAGCAAAAGTCGTATGTTAGTGTATATATGTGTAATATACTTACATATAGTAACATATCCATTCTACACTACACCTAAACTACACCTACACCACACAAAACTCAAGCTGTAAACACAACTCCCCTAACACACACATAATTGTAAACAAAACTCCCCCAATTACTCTAAGCATAAACATGTAAAACTATACCACTGTACCACAGAATAATTGTAAACAAAACTCCCCCAATTACTCTAAGCATAAACATGTAAAACTATACCACTGTACCACAGAACAAAAGCCCTTCGATTAACCTCGGTCGTCGTTCACATACGTCACCCTCACCATAAAAGTCCGTTCTCACAAATATCATAAAATCTGCGACATAAACAATTGTCCCCCACAGTCCGCGGAATAAACAATTATCCCCCAAAATTCGGAGACAATAACAATCGTCCCCTAGGCTACTCGAATTCGATCTTCGATCACTTAGCGTCGACCACTTGTCGCGCCAAATAATAAAAACAAACTATCCGAGTTGGGTCTCACGCACTCGTCTCAGGATTCTCCAGTTACCACTATTTTTCGGGAACCTCTCTCTCCTCACGAGAATAAGAGTTAACAAACTCAAACTCTATTAAATCTTCGCTCTATTGATAAGCCAAATTGCCTATAAAAACTCAAACGCGCCTCCAGGCGCTAGTTCAATACAGAGTACGCTATCAACCGCGATAGCACTGCCTAACTTCGATATTAGAGGTATATTATCCCAACCCCGAGATAATCCAAAGGCTTCAGTCCTTTTTGATAGAATTGAATAAAAAGTGTTAATTAATATTACAAAAAACCAACAAACCCTATCACTAACTCTATCACTACAACAAAAGTGCAAAAACCAAAAACTCTATCACTACAACAAACTTCAAAAAGTATAACATCAAATGATAACGATGTCAACGGAACAAGTTAAACTACTGACGGAAACACACTTGAGTCAGGCATTGAGTCAAATAAGACAAGTGCCTTCATTCAGTAGCAGAACCCAGGTGCTTAGTGCCTTCATCCGAAGGATTGAATTCATACTTCAATTATACCCAACGACGGACTCCAGGCAACAACATGTGTGCTTCAGCGCAATCGAAATGCAGTTGGCAAAAGATGCTCAGAGAGTATCGCAATTATCTGGAGCCAGGACTTGGCCGGACCTGATGAATGCTCTTATCAGCGAGTATAAGATGGAAACACCATGTGAGGAATTACTTCGCCGCCTTTATAATACCCCTTTCGCTGGAAGTATCCGTAAGTTAGTAGAAGACCTAGAGACTAAGTCATTCATTATTTCCAATAAGTTAATGTTAGAAAACAATGTTAGCAACACGATGTTATATACAAATGCCTTGAATAACACGGTCAAAGACGTTATAATGAGGAAATTACCCGATAGATTGTTTATGACTCTAGCTAGGCACGAAAAAAAAACTGAACAGGTAGCGCAGCAAGAAGGCGTTTACGAAACGGTCATCAACGATAGAACAAAACCACAGAACAATTCTAACTCAAATACAAATTCACCACAAAACTCCAAGAATAAGGGAAACTATCAAAATTTGTCAAACAATGCCATGCATAATGCAAGCAAATCGAATCAGAACACCCATCCTAAACCTGCTGAAGCTAATTCGCAAGTTAGGAATGAGTTCAAACAGAAATTAAGCCATGGTAGAGCCCAGAACCCCTTCAATCATCAACAAAAAAATAATATTGCACCAAACCCTCCAGTTAAACGGCAAAGAGAAAGCACCAGTGGCCAGTACAAAATGGACACAGGTTATTCAACCAGCCTCGGAGTCGGAAAGCGACTCAGAGAAAGAGGAAACCCTTTCTTAAATATTAAACAAAATAACATCAATAATAGACACCGGTTCGTCTATTAACATCATGAAGCAAAACTTCTTTAACTTTCCTATTAAAACCTCCAAAGTAAAAGTCTATTCTATAAATGGCATCATATTAATCAAGCAAACTTTGCCCTAATAAGCAAACTTTCTATATTCATAACTTTTCTGAGAAATATGATTTGCTATTAGGATGAAATTATTTAGAGTCAACTAATGCTCAAATCGATTATTCAACTCAGTCATTATAAATGGCTATCCTTTCAAAATGTGGTACGGACACATCCAAACAGATGAATCAAAGGCTACCGATGAATACCCTAAATCATCTAAAGCAGAGGAAACCCCTCTAACTACCCTAACTAAGTAGAAAACCCTCCCAAAATCAAAGGAAACCCCTTTAAACACCTCAAATAAGGAAAAAACCCTCCGAAAATTTAAGCGGAAATCCCACTTAAAATCAGACAAGTCCAAGGTTACCAATGAGTGCCCCAAGTAATCTTAATTAGAAGAGTCCAAGACCACCAATGAGTGTCTTCTAAAAATGAGGAAAACCCTCAAAACACCCCTTACATAGAAGAAGCCCTTCTAGCAACCTCCTTTAATTACGCCTTAGACGACGAGTTAAGAGAGTCCAATATATTTGGATTAGAACATCAAAATGCGGAGGAAAGGGAGCAACTTTCGCATGTCTTGCTTGAATATAGTGATATTCAGTACAAAGAAGGTGAAAATTTGACCTTCACGAGTACTATTAAACACTCTATTCACACAAAACACGAAGACCCTATCTACAAAAAACCTTACAAGTATCCCCAAGCTTTCGACCTAGAAGTCAACAGACAAATTAACGAAATCATTGAACAAAAGATAATTAGAAAATCTAAGTCTCCTTATTGTTCTCCAATTTGGATTGTCCCCAAAAAAGGTGACGCTTCTGGCAAAGCAAAATTTCGTTAAGTCATAGATTATCGCAGTCTCAATGAAATAACCATTGACTACAAGTTCCCCAGTCAACTAGTGGATGAAATATTAGACAAACTCGGACGTTGTCAATATTTCACAACTATCGATCTAGCTAAGGGTTTCCATCAAATCCAAATGGACCCGCAATCAATTCCCAAGACAGCATTTTCGACAAAACATGGACATTACGAATATACTCGTATCCCATTCGTCTAAAAAATGCACCAGCAACCTTTCAACGTTGCATGAACAATCTCTTAGAAGATTTGATCCACAAAGATTGTTTAGTCTATTTAGATGATGTTATTATTTACTGCACTTCATTAGAAGAACATATAACATCACTAAAAAAGGTATTTGATAAGCTTCGATCAGCCAATCTAAAGTTGCAACTTGATAAATATGAATTTCTGAAGAAAGAAACAGAATTTCTCGGTCACATTATCACAACAGATGGCATCAAACCAAACCCCAATAAGATAAAAGCAATTGTCAACTTTCCTATTCCTAAAACCACAAAAGGAATAAAGTCTTTTCTTGGACTCTGCGGATCTTACCGTAAGTTCATTCCTAATTTTGCAAAGATAGCCAAACCCATGACAATAAAGCTAAAGAAAGGAGCAACAATCAATATAAACGATAGTGATTACGTGTCCGCTTTTGAGAAACTTAAGATACTCATCACGTCCGATCCCATATTCATATACCCTAATTTTGAAAAGAAATTCTCACTAACCACAGATGCGAGTAATATAGCTATAGGTGCTGTATTATCCCAAGAACATAGACCTATTTGTTACGCAAGCAGTACTCTAAACGAGCATGAACTCAACTATTCGGCAATAGAAAAGGAACTATTAGCCATAGTTTGGGCAACAAAATATTTTAGGTCCTACTTATTCGGAAGAAATTTCGACATATTAAGCGATCATAGGCCACTTGTCTGGTTAAACAACATAAAAGATCCTAATATGAAACTGCAAAGATGGAAGATAAAACTCAATGAAAATGATTACAACATTCAGTATCTACCTGGTAAAGAAAATCACGTAGCTGATGCTCTATCCAGAGTTCAGATCCAAGAAAACTTCCTAGGTGAGGAAAATACAGTTTTCCTTTCCACAGCAGCCACTGTGCATAGTGCACAAGAAGTCCAGATAACCTCACTAAAACAATGAGAACCAGCGGTAAATTGATAGATCTTCAAACATACGCCCAGTTTAAAGAGATTATTCTTAAAACGCATAAATAATTATTACACCCTGGAATAGAGAAACTTATTCTTCAGTTCAAAGAACACTATTACTATCCCGACTATCAGAAACTTATTCAAAACATAAATCAATGCGAGCATGAACTCAACTATACGGCAATAGAAAAGGAACTATAAGCCATAGTTTGGGCAACAAAATATTTTAGGTCCTACTTATTCGGAAGAAATTTCGACATATTAAGCGATCATAGGCCACTTGTCTGGTTAAACAACATAAAAGATCCTAATATGAAACTGCAAAGATGGAAGATAAAACTCAATGAATATGATTACAACATTCAGTATCTACCTGGTAAAGAAAATCACGTAGCTGATGCCCTATCCAGAGTTCAGATCCAAGAAAACTTCCTAGGTGAGGAAAATACAGTTTTCCTTTCCACAGCATCCACTGTGCATAGTGCACAAGAAGACAGCCAAAGTCACATCCCCATAACCGAAAGACCTCTTAATTATAAATAGTTTCGATGATGTTCAAGTAATAAAATATTTTCATAAAACAAGAATAAAAATCAGTTACAAAGAAATGACGGATACCCTTGCCAAAGAATTAATTAAGGAATATCTCTGCACTAAAAAAAGAGTTATCTATTTCCTTAATCTTCCAAAATGCTTATGTCCAAATAATAAGTCCAGTTAACCTCACTAAAACAATGAGAACCAGCGGTAAATTGATATATCTTCAAACATACGCCCAGTTTAAAGAGATTATTCTTAAAACGCAAGAAGAAAATTTACACCCTGGAATAGAGAAACTTATTCTTCAGTTCAAAGAACACTATTACTATCCCGACTATCAGAAACTTATTCAAAACATTATAAATCAATGCGAAATCTGTAATATGGCCAAAACTGAACATAGAAATACTAAAGTAACCTTTGAAAAAACTCCAGAAACCTTCATCCCCAGAGACAAATACGTCATGGATTTATATTTAATAAATAATAAACAGCTTCTATCATGTATTGACATTTATTCTAAATACGCCTCCCTGATAGAAGTAAACAGTAGAGATTGGCTTGAAACCAAAAGAGCTATTTTACGCATATTTAAAGATATGGGAAAACCCATAGAGATAAAAGCCGACAAAGACTCCGCTTTCATGTGCACTGCACTCAAACTCTGGCTACATTCAGAGGGAGTAACTCTCAACATTACGACAAGCAAAAATGGAATTTCTGACATTGAGAGATTTTATAAAACTGTCAACGAAAAATTAAGAATTATAATGAGTGAAAACGAACCCGAAAATCAATTTACAAAATTCGAGAATATACTTTACGTATATAATCATAAAACAAAACATAATACAACGAACAGTCGAACACCCGCAGATATCTTTATTTTCGCAGGAACACCTGCCTATAACACTCAACAGAACAAAATAGATAAAATCGACAAGCTAAATGAAAATAGAACTGACTTCGGTATAGATACCAACTTCAGAGAATTCCCTCTGCTCAAGTCAAAGACAACCAACCCTTTTAGAAAAACAGGAAATATAAGGCAGATAGATAACAAGCATTTCGAGAAAACAAACAGAGGCAGAAAAATAATTCACTATAAGCCTAAATTCAAAAAGAAAAAGAAAACTAACAAAAGTAAATACGATAATGATAATTCCAGGCTTACTCCCGAGCATGATCTTCACGATATACCTCCTAACAACGGTTAATGCACAGAACTTAGAAGTAACTCCTATCCAGGCTAAAAATGGTTCTTTAATATTTCAAACCGGATCAATAGACTTACCCATAAACTATGAATACCATTATCTATCCGTTAATTTAACCAAAACCGAAATTATTTACGAGGAACTCATTAAGCAGGCTCAATTTTTTGAGAATGTTTGTGGTGGCGGCTTTGTAAATAATCTTCCTTCGTTGGGTTGATCGTTGGTGGGGGTCAAGTCCTGCTGTTGGAGGAGAAAACTACCGGCGCGAAAACAATGCGTATAGAAATAAAACAATTCGGGCCCCGGGGGTTCCCCTCCCTTTTTTTTTTTTACTAGCGCCCGGGGGTTTCCTTTTCTTTCTACATTATTTCATTTACTTACGCATAACTTAACATACTAATGGATAAAAGAGCGCGAGAGCCCTTGGTGACTCTCGCACTGTTTACGCCGATATGCTGCCTACTTTTTGGCGGCGAGTTTCGCCGCCCCCCTTGCATTACTATTGCGAATGTGAGAGTGGAGACGGGATCTTTCGGGTGCCACTGGAAGGGCTTTAGAGACGCTAGCGGACTATGTCTTGAAGACACCGGAAAGTACCCAGCCAAACAGAGTGTTCTGGGCCAACGGCAGTCAACCGTGGGAAGCAACAAGCCCTGGGAGAAGTACGTCTCCATAGACGTCGGCCCCCAGAACAATGGAGACTCTGCTTGGCACATGGCACCGATTGTTCGCCAGCGTAATGCCTGGATAGGCATTCTGGAGCTCCTTTCCGACATTCTGCGCCGGCGTTCTGATCTGGACCTCTTCCAACTTCAGAGTCACTGTGAGGACGAACTCTGGCGACGCCCTTGACCTGAACGAGGCACGGCAAAACCCGTCTTCGGCGGAAAGGCCAAAGGCCTTTGCCAATGAGGTAGGCATGCGGCTATATGGACTGCAAGCGTCCAGCAGCATGCGCACCTCG
Source organism: Zaprionus africanus (assembly GCA_018151435.1). Lineage (NCBI taxonomy): Eukaryota > Metazoa > Arthropoda > Insecta > Diptera > Drosophilidae > Zaprionus > Zaprionus africanus. The sequence continues at coordinate 18,925 of JAECXB010000651.1, forward strand.
AAAGGGTGACTATGGCCGTCGGAAGCATGCTGACTGCCATAGAGGGGGATGTCGCCAGGGACTCCGGAGGTGGAAGGGGCGGCGCTGGTGTTGTTGTCGTCTGCATCTCGGGCTGGGTGGTGGTGGGGAGGTGGAGAAGCGTATGGTGGCTCTCCCCGCCTGTGCGACAGGTGCCACCACTGCGACATGAACCCTTGGAATGTTCATGAGCAAGGCAGTTCGGGCCGAAGACGCTTCTCCGCAGCCAGACGCAGGAAACGTTGGCACTTCTTAAGTGCATGGATCCCTCTGCAGACGTGGCATCGGAAGGAGTTTACTCCCTTGGGCTTTGCAGGTGTTTGTGCCTTTCGTGGTGCCATCTCACTAATCTGAAAGAGAGAGTGTGGATATATGGATTAGTATTTGGAAGCATATATCCACTGATGGACAGCACAAGGTTAGGAGGGTGTCTGGACTCTGTCCTCTAAAGGAAGTAGGACTAATTTTGCTACTGGCCTTTTGATGATACCACGGGTGGTGAGGATGTCCACCACGCGGACAATGTCATCAGCGCCAGGGTACATAGCGTGGATGCGGCCCAGACGCCATTCGTTCACTGGTAGGTTGTCTTCCTTGACAACCACCATTTTGCCGACTACGAGGTTTCTCGTTGGAAGTTGCCATTTGGAGCGTTTATGCAACTCCTTGAGATATTCCTCCTTCCAACGGAAACAAAACTGTTGATGCAGAGCCTTAAGTCGCTGCCATCGGTTGATGATGGATATTGTAAAGTTAAAAATGTATTCTTTTATATTTTTGGTTTATTAGTTGTTTTATTTTAGGAAGCAGCGAAGGTGCCGCTTCCAACGTTCAGTTGAATCTGATTTTAACATTCTTCCTTAGGTTCTAAGTAAGCCTAAGTCTCATTGCTGCGCTGCCCTCGGTTGGACAGCGGAGAGAGACGGTTATGTATATCATAATGTATTTATGCTCTCTTAAGCTGGAGCGCAAGGGTATATGCATATGTATATATGTTCGGTCAAGCAGTCGGCGAGTGTAGCAGAATGCTGACACTTGCACTTTCTGTGAGCGCGCCGATCGACTTATATTTTGGCCACTTGGGCTTATGTAAACACTGCAACAAAGTATTACAGTGTGTTCTCTTTAAGTACTCTTGGTACAGTAGATATTTAATATATATGCATACTACAGTTGTATCTATTATAATTGCATACTTAAGTAGAAGAACACGTGTGACCTTCAAATGATCATCAGCCAGAAACAGTAACACATAGAAGAAGTCGAGGAGAACGAACCCACCAATACATAGAGATTATGTTTAACAATCATAGATACCGATGCATAGTTGACACTGGTTCATCAATAAACATGATGAACTCAAACTTTTTCAATCTTCAAGTTCATGATAAACAAATAGTTGTCAGAAGTATGACAGGCTATTCAAAACTAAATAAATTCGTAGATCTTCCGGCCAATGGTCTTTTTCAGCAATCGCAGAGATTCTATATTCACTCGTTTTCACCATTTTACGACATTCTATTAGGAAGAAAAGTACTAATGGAAAATAACGGTTGTATAGATTATTTTAGAAAAGAAACAATTATCAATGGAAGAACATTCCTTCATAAAGAACTTGAACTTTCTGACGGAAATTCAAAAAAATTTTGAAGCAATTTTATAAGAAAACCACTTTACAACCGAAATAAACTATGCATTGGACAATGATATAAACTCAGACCACACATACCGAATAGAGCATTTAAACAATGAAGAAAAACATAGATTAACACAATTACTAAAGGATTTTATAGACATCCAGTATTCTGATAAGGAAAACTTAACTTTTACAAGTATCATACGCCATGAAATCAAAACAGCTCACGAAAACCCAGTGTATAAAAACCCTATTCATATCCTTTTGCTTATGAAGCAGAAGTTAACAAACAAATTGAGGAAATGCTACAACAAGGCATTATACGCGAAAGCGACTCTCCCTATTGCAGTTCCTTATGGATTGTCCCCAAAAAGATGGACGCATCTGGCAAACCAAAATTCAGGTTGGTCGTCGACTATCGAAACCTTAATGAAATAACTATCAATGATAAATTCCCAATCCCGAACATGGACGAAATATTAGGCAAGTTAGGAAAATGTCAATACTTCACAACAATCGACTTAGCAAAGGGTTTTCACCAAATCGAAATGGACCCTAAATCCATACCAAAAAACTGCATTCTCAACTAAACACGGTCACTGCAAGTATACTGGCATGCAATTTGGTTTGAAAAATGCCTCAGCAACATTCCAACGTTGCATGAACTTCGTTCTTAAAGATCTCATTAATAATCATTGCCTCGTATATTAAGATGATGTAATCATCTACTCAACATCCCTTACTGAACACCTGAACTCACTGAAGAAAGTTTTTCAGAAACCCAAAGAGGCAAATCTTAAACTCCAGTTGGACAAATGTGAGTTTTTAAAAAAACAAACCAATTTCTTAGGTCATACCATAAGTCCAGATGGTATACGACCCAACAAAGAAAAAGTAAAAGCATTTGAATTCTGCTTTTTCCTTTAATGTGTGTTCGTTCAGAACAGTTTTGATTTTAAAATCTGTTTTTAATCTTATTCTATTAGTGCTGTGTCTAGTAAAAATTTTAGTTAACTTCCAAACAGTGAGTCTATTGTTACATATGGAAGAGTCGAACCATGTTTGTATCTTTCTATATATCCCGTCTGTCTTCCGAGGCTTATTCTTGAAAATTTTGTTGGGTGTTCTGTGTCTGCTCATCTTTTTGACATTGTCCGTTGATGTTATACGATTGCCCCGAACGATTAGAGGAACTAATTTCTGTCCGTCCGCTCGTTTAGTCTGGTCTTTCTGGTTTGGCCATTATTGCCCGTGTATTTTTTTGGTTATTTATGTTATAATTGTTTGTCCAAGCACTATTGTTGAAACTATACTGTTCCCTTTCTTTTAGTGCCTCCTCTTAGGCTTCGGTCAGGGTTCTGGGTCTTAGAGCCCTTATAAAGGCGCCTAGCGGTCCCCTTATTCCCGTTATAAGTGCGTCTAGACATAACTTTGAGTATGATTCTTTTTTTGCTTTCACTACTGATTGTTCCCTTTCTTTAGTCTCTATGACATTAAACAATGCCAGTTTGACTTCCGATATCTATTCGTATAGTCTAGTTAAAGAAATATCTTTCATCTTAATTATATGAATTTCCTGTAACAAGGAAGATTCTTCTCGTTTGTCTGTAAATTTAGCGCGAAGTGTCTCTCTAATAGTGTCCCAATTAAGAAGGATTCCCTCTGTAATTAAGACTTCGTTTGCTTGTCCTTCTATCTTGTTTCTAATAGCTCTCATTAATAGATGACCATAAAGAGTTTGTTCTGCTCCCCTGATCATCATCAGAATTTCTTCGATGTTCGTAATGAAGTCATTGAGGGGCTTAAAATTTGCGTCATAGGTCTGCAGAAATCTAATTGCGTCTGGAATCCGTAAGGTGTTAAATATGTCACTGGGGCTGGTGTTTACCGCTGGTGGCGGCATTTGGGGTCCCGATGTTGGCAGAGCGTTGGAAGTCATTATTGTCGGGACTGTCTCTCTACATAAGATAAAATCTTCTTCAATGGACTCTAAAGACCTTGATGCTAATCCTTCTCTTTCAGCTCTACTTCTACTTCTGGTGTTCGGAAACAACCTTTTGCTATTCGACATGAACACTCTCTGTTTCCGCCAGTCCTTTTCCCGCTCTGAATATTCTCGAGATCACGCAAAAACTTAACACGTCTGGTACAAGCAACTTCGGTTTCAAATCTATTTCTTTTTTGGTCATGGACCATTCGATTTTTTATCTTACATATCGATGTTTATCTTACATATCGTATCGTACAATTCAATTATAGCATTCAGCTTTGATACATACATGATTCATATATAGCATTTAGCTTTTATCCATATTATTTACATTTAACAGGTAATTCAATTCAATTCATTCAGGCAATTTTAACAAAACAAAAATTAATTTAACATACGCTTTTGCCCTATTTCGGCGAAAACATACTCCCGGCCTTGGAAGCTCCTTCCAACAAGTCTTCCTCGTCTTCGTCTAAGGGCAGCGGGCAGATCTTGTGAACGTTGCGCTTAAAGTGACCTGATTTGCATCTCACAGTCACTACTCGAACAGCTCCATCAGCACCAGGATGTATTTTTTCTGCACGGCCCGAAGCCCATTGACCTGGTGGAATATTATCTTCTGCTATTAAAACTAAAGCACCTTCCTTCAGGTTTTTGTATGGGGTCTTCCACTTGGCCTTCTCTTGTAGAGTTGTTAAATATTCCAGCGACCACCGCTTCCAAAATGATTCTTTTCCATCGATTTGTGGCACTCATCTTAAAAATGCTGTCGTCGAATGGCTCCGGTAGTGTGTTGAGAGGTCGACCAATTAAAAAATGATTCAAAATCGTTTGGATCGGGCGACAAGGCACACAAGGGTCGAGAGTTCATAACTGCTTCTGCTTGAGCTATGACTGTAGCAAGCTCTTCATAGTTTAACGTTGTTCCATTGACGCTTCTGCTCAGTAGCTGTTTTGCTACCTTCACCGCACTTTCCCATAAGCCCCCGAAATGGGGCGATCTTGGCGGTATGAAGTGAAATTTGACGCCGAGCTGACTGCAGTGATCCAATATGTTGTGTCTGCTGTTGTCGTTCCACAAGCGATCGGCTATTTCCTTCAGCTTCGGCGTCGGAGGACATCACCTCGACGGTCTGCTGCGTGACTGAGCAGTTGTTGGACGAGAAGGCAGCACTAGCGAACTCAGTGTCCAAGGGAGTTCGTGGCCTGTCCGAGTCCCCCGGAGTACTAGGGTCGAGACCCGTAGTATTGGGGGTGGAAGCCAGCAGCCCAGTGGCTGCAGTGCTGGAGTTGGGGTCGGCCGTGAAGGCTTCACCCTGGGTTGATGCGTTCAAAGCCGCATCAGGCTTGTTAATTAAATTTTGGTAATCCATATAATTTGGTCCCACGAGTAGGCAGGAAGGGAAGGTCACCCACGACATAGCCCGCTTGCCGTGGGAAGTCTAAATGAAACTGGAGGGCGACAGGTATCCAGAGTCCGCATACTAGAGACCGGGCTACCCCCCGGCCATGCATCCCTTGGCGTATGCTGTTCCGCCTTGGATTGGGGTGATTTATAGATTCACGATCTTCGCCCGACTACAATAAGTCAGCACCCCTAGCAGAGACATGACCGTGCTAGGGGCCTGCTTCCAGCCGCCCTCGCGTGGAGAGTATAGCCGCACTTCCGTCAGTAGGAGCAAGGACGGCACGTTCCACAGCCAAAACTGTGGTTACATGTGGTTCCCCTTGCTTCCTCTGACGGCTGACGGCCAACGCCTCCTCCTCGGTTACCTCGGTTATTGTTTCTGTTCCTGTTATAATTGTTATAATTTCCATTATTGTTTCTGCCTCTATTTGAGTTGCCATTACGGTTGCCTCTGTTTTGACGACAGAACAATACTGGGTCGCTCTTCCTAGTTGCGTACAACTACCAACGAACTTTGAAATAGCGTTGTTCATTGTGTTGAAAGTACCAGCTTGCATTATAAGCTTTACTTTCTCTATGGAACAATTTGTGGTCATAGCCTTGATGGCATGCTGTGTGCTATATTTATTGGCTAGATCGAGTGACAGTCCATCACTAATATATGCACTTTCAAGAGCCTAAGTCATATGTTCGACCTCTTTTGTATATTGGTTGGCAGTTTTATTCTTTTGTTGAAGGTTCATCAGATTTGCTGTTATCACTTCAACTGATTCGCCCTTTACATTTATTTTAAGACTTGAAATTACCTGTGTTATTGTAGTTTCATTGCTTATCAGATTTCTCGCTGTACCTTTTAATTTGGTTTTTTAACGGAAACAGCTAGAGATTAATTTTCTCCTTTGATTGAGTTTATTATATTTGTCAAGTTTTCAGCTTTACCATCAAAGTCAGGTAGAAGCTTTGACGCTGTATTTAGAAAATCAATATTGGTTTTTTGCATTGTATTTTCTG
>JAECXB010000652.1:0-13513 GCA_018151435.1 Zaprionus africanus
TGAGGTATGTCGTTGCCTGTCTGCATCAATGTAGTGTCCCTTGGTGCGACGTTGGTAATTGGTTCCTCTTCAATCAAGTCTTTATCCAATCTCGGGCATGATCCTCGAACCTCTGGTGGCACTTCGTTGATACGTGCGGCCAACGCCGCTTTATTGCCCGTTTGGCTTGTCCAGCCAATTTCGCAATTGCATTGCGGTATAGTCCTCCACTGCGATCGGCTCCATTTTTCTTGTGTAATTTTGTGAATTCTTTGTAGACGAGGGGATTAGAAAAAAAATGATCAACACATACGTATATGTATATGTATATGTATAATGTGTGAAAAATTTTTTTTCCGTTTTTCCGTTATCCCACTTCTGAAGTTGTAGGTCTTGTCTCTCTCGCTTTATGTTCTAGACAGTCTTTTATTCTCAGTTTTACTTTATAAATGCAGAGTCTGTCTGACTCAATCCGAAATCTTGACTTAAAATCTCCCTGCCTATCATGATATCGTGTTTCAAGTACTTATCCATAATGATATGAAATAACATTTCCAGCATAAAGTCATTAATCCCATTAATTTAATGGTAACATTGCGTATAGCTACATACAGAATCGTTTCCAATACCTTTAAGCATTACTACATTATGAAGTCTTTTTCCAGAGAATTTAACAGAAACACTTTCCACACTCGGCTCCGGAATCACAGCAAAAATAAACGAATTCACCAGAATGAACGAGCACACCTTTTGGTTCCATTACCGAACATATGTTAACTCTCTTTTCAGGCTGTTTTGTCCAATCAAAGGGCACCCAGTAGAAATGTGTCCAGCCTGTCCAAACTTATAGCAAGGCGCTGCGCTAGCCTGCATTGTTCGCAGCATCTATATAAAATTTTTCATTTGTTGCTTCAAAATTTGGCGCAACTCAGTGTTAGGAGGGTCGAATCCCACTTCTGATGTCGAAGCGCCAGTTGCTTCAGTGTTTTTAGCACATCGAGTAGCGAGCCCCGTTCCCTTCATTGGCGCCATCGTTCCACTTGCAGTCATTTTACAAAATAATATCATCTGTGTACTTGGAATATTCTACCAAGACTGACTGCACTCTTTTCATGCACGCTCGCTCGTTGCCAAAATCTATTGCGCAGCTTCTCATGACACACTTGCCATCCTGCTCATTCGCACACACAGCAAATAGCCAGTCCAGTCTCGCTCACACACTTCTTCCAGTGATGCACACAGAACGAACCAACGGAAGAGACAATAACGGGTCACACTCAGTGAAAGAATTTTCAGTTAGTCCTCTTACCGACTCTCGGTGATATAAAGAACACAAGACAGCAATGACGGTCGTTCTGTTTTCTCTATTCGTCGGAGTCATCTCCGACCCCACAAACTATATGTATTCTGAATCAGTATCAACAGCCGAGTCAGTAAATTTTCAGAAAACACCCATGCCAATGTATTTGTCATGTGAGATGTACAACTTTGGTTGCTGGGTGTATATTGTGTATATTAATATGTTATTACTGATTTACAGAGGCGGGTAGGGCGTGGCCACATTTCAAAAAACTTTGAGACACTGCAACATACACGGATGTTGTGAAAAAATTTGAAGACTCTAGCTCTTAAAGTTTCTGAGATCCAGGTTTTCATACAGACAGACAGACGGACAGACAGACATGGCTCAATCGACTCGGCTGTTGATACTGATTCAGAATATATACAGTATATGGGGTCGGAGATGCCTACTTCTGCCTGTTACGCACATTTGCATTCCGACAAACACAGTAGACCATGAATTTTTGTAGAATCCATGGCCTAAAAAGACAAGGAGCGGGTTTGAATGTACAATTGTTTCACGAAGTACCCAACTTCGATCATCAGCATTCACCGCTGACATACTTGGTGGTCGAAGACAGTTTCATCACCATACTGCTAGAACTGGTAGGGAATTCTAGTGGTGCCGAGGTGGAAACCAATTAAATAAACCAAGCTTGTCCCTTTGTTGTTATTGGACTTAATATTGCATTGAATTCTTCTGCGAGAATTTCTGATTGCAGTTGCACTAAGTTAAAAGGTGCATAAAGCTCAATTGGTGTAAAGCATTGTCCGGTGTGTGTACCGTTATTTGCAGTAAGCGTGGCTTACGACGCGCATTTGTTAATAACATTTAAGCAGACTCAAGGTCAGCATCGGTTCGATTTTTGGATCATAGTTTATCTAGTCGATATTTTTGCCAAAACACAACAAGAACACTTGTCAAAAGACAAGGAGCGGGCTTGAATGTAAAATTGTTGCACGAAATAGCCAACTTCGATCGTCAGCAGTCATCGCTGACTAACTTGGTGATCGAAGACAGTTTTATCTCCACACTGCTTGAACTCATTGGGAATTCTAATAAACCAAGCTTCTCAATAAACCAAGCTTGTCTCTTTGTTAGGTTTGGACTTAAAACTGCATTGAATTCTTCTGCGAGAATTCCTGTTTGCAGTTGCACCAAGTTAAAATGTGCAGCTCTTTTGGTGTAGAGCATTGTCCGGTGTGTCTACCATTTTTAGGCCATGGATTTTACAAAAACTTATTAGGCCATGGATTTTACAAAAATTCATGCTCTACTGTGTTTGTCGGAACGAAACAGCCGAGTCGATTGAGCCATGTCTGTCTGTCTTTCCGTCTGTCCGTCTGTCTTTCTGTGTGCTATGTGCTATGTGCTTAACAGGCAGAAGAAGGCATCTTCGACCCCATACACTATATATATTCTGAATCAGGATCAATAACCGAGACGATTGAGCCATGTCTGTCTTTCCGTCTGTATGTATGTCCGTCTGTCCGTTTGTCTCTCTGTATGAACACCTCTTCCCGCCTCTGTAAATCAGTAATAACAATTTATTATACACAATATTCAATATTCAATATTCTCATGTTTTTTTTTGCAATATTTAAGACAATCAATAAGTTACGATTGTTGGAGCGGGACGCCGATACATGCATGTCTGCATTTGCACATTTATGTTTCGTCGTCTCACTTCAACAAACATCAATTGCCATAATCGGCGTAAGTACGCAACTGTCAGATTTGTGCAACATTCGGAAAAGTTTATAAAAGTGTTCTACTTAATTATATATGTTGCGTACCAAAAAATTTTAAAACTATTGTGTAGGGGTATGATATATATCCCCCACTTTAGTAAAACACACATGCAAAACTCAGTTTATCTCTCTTTTTCTATTCGCACTTGACGTTAGTAGCGTAAGCGTATTACTGACTCTCTCTCCGTTTTCGATCTGCCTCTTCGAATGTTGCTAGAGAGCCGATGTTGCGAAACAAACAAATTACCACCCGAAAGTGAACAACTTAAGCATAATGTTTATATACAATGTTGATATAACAATCTTATATACAATGTTGATAAAACAAACTTATATACAATGTGTATGCATACTATGTTTACCTAGCCTACTACAATTCATACATACATTTCAGATCCCCTGATCTTGTCGAAATTTTAAACTAATAACTATTACATGGTCTTTAGTCGATATTTGATTAGTTTTTACAATTTTCTTATACTTAATTGTACAAATTTATTTTCTACTGCCTATCCAATGTTTAATATTTTGACTACTCCAGACACCTTGATATGGAGTACGTGCCAATTGAAAACCTTCAACATCTTTTATCAAAAACCTATCATTTTTCAATACCTTCTCTATTACATATGAACCCTTGTGTTTAGGTATTAGCTTTCTAGCAACTCCTCATCTACTATCGAAATTCTTTACCAAAATGTAATCTCCTACTTTGTCCTGCGTACTTGTTTTCTTCTTACTATTATATCTTTTTTCATTATCACTCTGTGCTTTTAATTGCGATTCCGCTCCTTTCTTTCTAATTTTTTTTAAGTCTCTCATTTCACTAACGTTATTTAAGTCTTCTAATTTTTGTCTTAATTCATCAATAACTTACTCCTTTTGCTCAATTCCAAACAACATTTTGCTTGGAGATCGCGCTACACTTCTTTGTTTGGTATTATTCAAAAAAAATTCTACGTCTTCAATAACAGCATCCCAATGCAATCCCTTTTCATTGTCTGTCAATTTAGCTATCATAGGCCCTACTATTCTATTGACTCTTTCTACCTGACCATTTGCCTGGGCTGAAGCTGTCTCTATCTTTATGTGCTTAACATTATATTCTTCCATAAACTTTGCAATGTCTTCCGATGTAAAACAGCTGCCGTAGTATGAGATAGATACTATAAATTTTGGCCTGCTATATGATCTAAAATAATCCTTTCATGATAGAATCACTTCTTTTGTGTTCGTTGTTTTTGTTGCATATAACCTAACATATTTAGTGAATCCGTCTATTATTACAAACTGATGTTTCTTTGCTCTACCGTCATCTACCGGTTCATAATGATCGATGTGTATTATTTCAAACAGCACGTTCCTTTTGAAATGCTATGCAGCATTCCTTCTTCTTTTCCAGACTTTGGTGAAAATGCCATACATCTCAAACAATTTCCTATATGCCTAACAACTTTTTCTTTCATATTCGAAAACCAATATGTCTTAACAATAGCATCAATAACCTTATCTCTCCCTAAGTGCCCTACTTCATTGTGATATTTGTACAAAATTTTCTCTTCCATTTCTTCTGGTACACAAAACAACAATCGTCCATCATTTGTCTTTCTATAAAGTACGCCATTTCTCATTTCAAAAATTGTATCTTCCGTTTTCTCTAACTTTTTCCTAATATTTTTCAACTTATCATCTTTAGCTTGACAAATAACTAAAGTATCTTCAAAACTATTAGTTTCTACCACTAATGTGTTCCTATTTCTGCTTAATGCACCTACATGCTGCATATGCTTTCCTGCTTAATGAACTACCTCAAAATCCTACGCTAATAGTTCGACGACTTTTTGAAAAACGATTTTCAATTGGCCTAAAAATAAGCCTCATTTTCGGCGATCACCTCTTCATTCAAGCCAAATTTCTTTCCAGCGAGCATTTTCTTCAGGCCTGCGAACAGGTAGTAGGTGCTGAGGGTCAAATCTAGAGAATACGGTGGGTGCAGAAGCAATTCGAAGCCCAATTCGTGCAATTTGGCCATCGTTGCGATCGACTTGTGACACGGTGTTTTTTGGTCCACTGTGAGAAAACGCGGCACCCACTTTGAGAACAGCTTTCTAATGGACAAATGTTCAGGCAAAATAGTGTACACACTTTTTTCTGATATCTATCTCACGCAATTTCACTTTTTGGTTTACCAAAACGATTCGGTGGACTTTTTTGATATTTTCCGGTGTAACCACCTCAATCGGCCTTCCAGACCGTTCAGCATCGTCAGTGTCTGTACGGCCACGTTTAAATTGAGCAAACCACTTCTCCACCGTTTACCTCGTTAAGGCAGAGTCCGGATAACACTTATTAAGCCATGCTTTGGCTGTGATGGTACTTTTACCCACCAAAACGCAATGATAAATCAACACACGAAATTGCTTTGAATTCACTTTTTTGAAAAACACAAAAGTAGCGTCACTTTTAACCTTCGTAGCTTGTAAACTAATCGTCCGATTGTCATGAAATTTTGACAGATATCTTTTAAAGGTTAGTACTTTGTAAGAATCATATGGATTATTACATAGCAATCCAATTTCTGTGTCATCCTACGGACTTATTGAGTGATATATTAGCTCTAATTTGTTCCTCGTCAATCTGTCAAAAACTTCTCTAAGTACTTGCATATGTTCCTTTGTTCCTTTGCTAGCTATCATTATATCATCCATATAAATAATAACTTTATCCTGCCTTATCATATCTTCAAAAATTCTATTAATAGATCTCTGAAAAACCGCCGGTGCATTTTTAAGCCCCATTGGCATCCTTAAAAACTCAAACTGTCCTAAAGGTGTCATAAACGAAGTGTATTTAATTGATTCCTTATCAACAAAAACATGAAAGTAGCCATGTTTAAGATCTAACTTCGAGAATATCGTTTTATTTACTAACTTATCCAATTAATCATCAATCAACGGCAGATGATAATTAACTTTAACCATCGTTTTATTAAGTTTTCTGTAATCAACACATACCCTTAGATCTCCTGTTTTCTATTTCACTAATACTATTGGAGATTCATACTCTGATTCACTCGGCTCAATGATTCCGTTTTCTAAATACTCAACTAAAATAATCTGCAACTTTTCTTTTTCGATATATGCTAATCTTCTAGGCGAACAGCTAAATGGTTTCGAGTCCTCTAATCTTAGTTTTATCTCACACCGAATCTCTGGTTCTTTTGGTCTTAGTTTATAAACATAAAAATTTTCTACCAACTCAGTGAATTGACATCTCGTATTATGATCTATCTGGTCACCTATTACGTAATCAATTGAGTCATCTATTACATTAATTTCAAACAATTCCCTCTCCACTGTGCTTATTTTTAATTTGCAGCTTTGCCTAATCTTTTTCTAATCTTGTCACTAATGATTTGATTTTCACTACTATCTTGACTAACACTATCGCTAACTGTTTTATTATTATTATACATTTTTGCTTCTTCTTACCTTTAATCAGCTTAATTATTACTTGGACTTTCAATTTTATCCACTGTAATCATTTTCAAGGTGTCAAATTTAAATTGCACGCTTCCATAAAATCTCTTCCCAAAACCACGTCATATCTCATAGACTCGTTTGCCACAATTATTAAATTAAAGTGTATTTTATCAAAATTTTTCATAACGTAACACAATATTTTTGCATATGTTTTTAAGGAACTATTATGTAATCCATAACATGAACTTAAAACTGGTAATTCAATAACATCTTTTGGTACTTTACTTATTTTAATGAACGAAATTCGGCTTCCCATTTCTATGAGGCATGCTGTAATAAATTTTGTATTACAATAGTTCATAAAATTAATTTCAAAATAACTTACGTAATTGTTGCCCTCTCCATTCTTGTTTTTCGGGCACATTGCTACAAAGTGCCCCATCTCACCACAGGCATAGCACGATCTTTTTTCGCGCTTTGGCTTTTTGCACTCTTTGGCCCAGTGTCCCTTCGAGTTGCAATTGAAACAGCGCGAGAGTGCGCTGCTATTCTTTTCCACCGACGCCGCCTTATCTGGTTTATATGCTTTCGGTAGCTTCACCTCTGAAAATGCTCGCTTTATGTGCCGAACATCTGCAAAGCATTGTATACGAGCTTGGTTCAGTAGCATTTGATTTGGAATGCCTTCAATTATGAGCCCCAACAATTCTTCCTCGTCCATATTTATGCCATGTGCAAGCATCACCTTATCGTCTGCTTAAGTAACAAAGCTTTTGCCTGCCGTCCATTTTCGATCTTCGACTTTTCGCCTTGCCTCTAATTTTGATTTCTTCTCACCAAATATCAATATCAGCTCAGCCACCAACTGCTCCGTTGGTAGCAATACACGCTTTGCCTTTTATCTTGCTGACAATCAACATCTTCATAAACAGTTCATTTACTCCATAAATGCTGGCTATATTCTTGACTTGTGTGATCCATTTGCGTGCACATGTATCTCCCGAAAATTCGTTTAATACATCGGTTGCCATGCGCATTAATAAATCCATATTTTTCTCAGCTTGTCCCACTGTATTTCGATTTCCCTCGCCGCACCTTTTATTGCTAATTTCATCATTCCCTCCAGTTTCGTCGTTTCTATCGCCAACTGCAATACCTCGTGCCTCTCTGTCGCCGTCTTGGTTGTTCCGCTCGTCACTGTTTTTGTTGCCTTCCCCGTCGCCGTCTTTGTCACCATCTTCGTCGCCGTCCTCGCTGTTGCTTATTTCGTTTTCGTCGCTATTCCCGTTGCCACCGTTGGTGTTTCTCATTTCAAAATTGTATCTTCCGTTTTCTCTAACTTTTTCCTAATATTTTTCAACTTATCATCTTTAGCTTGACAAATAACTAAAGTATCTTCAAAAATATTAGTTTCTACCACTAATGTGTTCCTATTTCTGCTTAATGCACCTACATGCTGCATATGCTTTCCTGCTTAATGAACTACCTCAAAATCCTACGCTAATAGTTCGACGACTTTTTGAAAAACGATTTTCAATTGGCCTAAAAATAAGCCTCATTTTCGGCGATCACCTCTTCATTCAAGCCAAATTTCTTTCCAGCGAGCATTTTCTTCAGGCCTGCGAACAGGTAGTAGGTGCTGAGGGTCAAATCTAGAGAATACGGTGGGTGCAGAAGCAATTCGAAGCCCAATTCGTGCAATTTGGCCATCGTTGCGATCGACTTGTGACACGGTGTTTTTGGTCCACTGTGAGAAAACGCGGCACCCACTTTGAGAACAGCTTTCTAATGGACAAATGTTCAGGCAAAATAGTGTACACACTTTTTTCTGATATCTATCTCACGCAATTTCACTTTTTGGTTTACCAAAACGATTCGGTGGACTTTTTTGATATTTTCCGGTGTAACCACCTCAATCGGCCTTCCAGACCGTTCAGCATCGTCAGTGTCTGTACGGCCACGTTTAAATTGAGCAAACCACTTCTCCACCGTTTACCTCGTTAAGGCAGAGTCCGGATAACACTTATTAAGCCATGCTTTGGCTGTGATGGTACTTTTACCCACCAAAACGCAATGATAAATCAACACACGAAATTGCTTTGAATTCATTTTTTTGAAAAACACAAAAGTAGCGTCACTTTTAACCTTCGTAGCTTGTAAACTAATCGTCCGATTGTCATGAAATTTTGACAGATATCTTTTAAAGGTTAGTACTTTGTAAGAATCATATGGATTATTACATAGCAATCCAATTTCTGTGTCATCCTACGGACTTATTGAGTGATATATTAGCTCTAATTTGTTCCTCGTCAATCTGTCAAAAACTTCTCTAAGTACTTGCATATGTTCCTTTGTTCCTTTGATAGTTATCATTATATCATCCATATAAATAATAACTTTATCCTGCCTTATCATATCTTCAAAAATTCTATTAATAGATCTCTGAGAAACCGCCGGTGCATTTTTTAAGCCCCATTGGCATCCTTAAAAACTCAAACTGTCCTAAAGGTGTCATAAACGAAGTGTATTTAATTGATTCCTTATCAACAAAAACATGAAAGTAGCCATGTTTAAGATCTAACTTCGAGAATATCGTTTTATTTACTAACTTATCCAATTAATCATCAATCAACGGCAGATGATAATTAACTTTAACCATCGTTTTATTAAGTTTTCTGTAATCAACACATACCCTTAGATCTCCTGTTTTCTATTTCACTAATACTATTGGAGATTCATACTCTGATTCACTCGGCTCAATGATTCCGTTTTCTAAATACTCAACTAAAATAATCTGCAACTTTTCTTTTTCGATATATGCTAATCTTCTAGGCGAACAGCTAAATGGTTTCGAGTCCTCTAATCTTAGTTTTATCTCACACCGAATCTCTGGTTCTTTTGGTCTTAGTTTATAAACATAAAAATTTTCTACCAACTCAGTGAATTGACATCTCGTATTATGATCTATCTGGTCACCTATTACGTAATCAATTGAGTCATCTATTACATTAATTTCAAACAATTCCCTCTCCACTGTGCTTATTTTTAATTTGCAGCTTTGCCTAATCTTTTTCTAATCTTGTCACTAATGATTTGATTTTCACTACTATCTTGACTAACACTATCGCTAACTGTTTTATTATTATTATACATTTTTGCTTCTTCTTACCTTTAATCAGCTTAATTATTACTTGGACTTCCAATTTTATCCACTGTAATCATTTTCAAGGTGTCAAATTTAAATTGCACGCTTCCATAAAATCTCTTCCCAAAACCACGTCATATCTCATAGACTCGTTTGCCACAATTATTAAATTAAAGTGTATTTTATCAAAATTTTTCATAACGTAACACAATATTTTTGCATATGTTTTTAAGGAACTATTATGTAATCCATAACATGAACTTAAAACTGGTAATTCAATAACATCTTTTGGTACTTTACTTATTTTAATGAACGAAATTCGGCTTCCCATTTCTATGAGGCATGCTGTAATAAATTTTGTATTACAATAGTTCATAAAATTAATTTCAAAATAACTTACGTAATTGTTGCCCTCTCCATTCTTGTTTTTCGGGCACATTGCTACAAAGTGCCCCATCTCACCACAGGCATAGCACGATCTTTTTCGCGCTTTTGGCTTTTTGCACTCTTTGGCCCAGTGTCCCTTCGAGTTGCAATTGAAACAGCGCGAGAGTGCGCTGCTATTCTTTTCCACCGACGCCGCCTTATCTGGTTTATATGCTTTCGGTAGCTTCACCTCTGAAAATGCTCGCTTTATGTGCCGAACATCTGCAAAGCATTGTATACGAGCTTGGTTCAGTAGCATTTGATTTGGAATGCCTTCAATTATGAGCCCCAACAATTCTTCCTCGTCCATATTTATGCCATGTGCAAGCATCACCTTATCGTCTGCTTAAGTAACAAAGCTTTTGCCTGCCGTCCATTTTCGATCTTCGACTTTTCGCCTTGCCTCTAATTTTGATTTCTTCTCACCAAATATCAATATCAGCTCAGCCACCAACTGCTCCGTTGGTAGCAATACACGCTTTGCCTTTTATCTTGCTGACAATCAACATCTTCATAAACAGTTCATTTACTCCATAAATGCTGGCTATATTCTTGACTTGTGTGATCCATTTGCGTGCACATGTATCTCCCGAAAATTCGTTTAATACATCGGTTGCCATGCGCATTAATAAATCCATATTTTTCTCAGCTTGTCCCACTGTATTTCGATTTCCCTCGCCGCACCTTTTATTGCTAATTTCATCATTCCCTCCAGTTTCGTCGTTTCTATCGCCAACTGCAATACCTCGTGCCTCTCTGTCGCCGTCTTGGTTGTTCCGCTCGTCACTGTTTTTGTTGCCTTCCCCGTCGCCGTCTTTGTCACCATCTTCGTCGCCGTCCTCGCTGTTGCTTATTTCGTTTTCGTCGCTATTCCCGTTGCCACCGTTGGTGTTGCGCATGCCGCTTCTGCCGCTATTTTTCGTAACTTTTGTTGTTGCGCTCGGTGCTGTTCTCTTCGCCGTCTTCGTTGCTCTCTCCAGCTTCGCTGCCACTCTCGTTGTCTTCGTGTTCTCCGTCTTGTCCGTTAATCATTTTGCCTTTTTGGATACTATTACCGTTGCCTTCGTTGAAATTTTCGCAATCGTCTTTTGAAAAAATATCAATTGATTTCGCTTATCGTTTGTTAATTTATTTAAACGCAAAATCAATTCTTTCTCTGTTCCTGTGCACTATGGTCCAGAATTCGTTTTTTTTGGCATTAAGTCTAAATTTTTATGTCAATATATCGCCCTTTAGCAATTATTTTTTAAAAGAAAAATAATCAAATAAATAAAAAACAAAAACAAAACTGACCAAAAAGCTGTACGTAAGCATTTTATGAGTTTTTAGAGGTGCTGTGTTAAAGAGTTGATTGAGAGAAGGTAATTCCCGCCAAATTATTTGCTTACTTTTGCACGTGGTACGATTGTTAATACGCATCCATAAATTATAGTAAAATATGGAAAATAAAAGCCAAGGTATGTTGTTTTTAAGGTATGTAGTTAATATATGTGTAGTTGTACAGTTTTTGTGTTGTGTAACATCCAACTTATGTATATTTTCACAGAAAATTCTACCGTGTCCTCTGTGTTTCGTGGAGTATAACTAATTTTCTGACAATTTCTGACAAAAGTTAAAAACGTCAGAATGTACCTTTAACTATTGTCTTTGACGGTAAAGTAATATGTTTTTCCCATTTTTGCTCGTTTTCTAACAATTTGATTTTATATTGGCCACTTCGACTTCAGACATAAATGTGATGAAACTCATGACATAGAAGTTACCTATGAAATGCACATA
The DNA here is from genome assembly GCA_018151435.1 of Zaprionus africanus. NCBI lineage: Eukaryota > Metazoa > Arthropoda > Insecta > Diptera > Drosophilidae > Zaprionus > Zaprionus africanus. Next base: position 11,905 of record JAECXB010000652.1, read on the forward strand.
TCTCTTATTGATGGAAAAGTCCTAAACGTATTAACAGACACTAAATCTTCTCAGTTTTGTCTGATCTGTGAAGTCAGCCCAACACAAATGTTGAAAAATGTTCACATTCTGATTCTGATTCGAGTTCAGATTCGGAAATTTATAATGAAGAACCAAAAGAAGAAGAGGGCGATTATTCATAAAACAAAATATATTTTATACGTATACACATTTATTATATTTAAAAAAGCAATAAAATTTCGTTGACACCTGAGTCATACCAGTAGTAAAATATGGGAGGCCAGAGAGGGCGTGGTCGCAAAGACTCCATATTTTGTGTGCAATCTATATGTGTATTAACAACAAAATGTACAAAGTTTCAAGTCTGTAGCTTAATTTTTAGACTTAATGCTAACAAAATCGAATTCTGGACCACAGTGCTGTGGTTGGCTCCTTTAAAACGCTTAAGCACTCTTTTAATTGCGCCGTCGATGCACTGTTTATATTCATTTCCAAATGTTTGTCTTTTCATTTTAAATTTTAATTTTCATTTTAATTTGGTCGTGATCGGCCCACTTCTGATATTGTAGGGGTATGATATATATTCCCCCCTTTAGTAAAACACAAATGCAAAACTCAGTTTGTCTCTCTTTTTTTATTCGCACTTGACGTTAGTAGCGTAAGCCTATTACTGACTCTCTCTCCGTTTTCGATCTGCCTCTTCGCATGTTGCTAGACAGCCGACGTAGCGAAGCAAACAGATTACCACCCGAAAGTGAACAACAACTTAAGCATAATGTTTATATACAATGTTGATATAACAAACTTATATACAATGTTGATAAAACAAACTTATATACAATGTGTATGCATACTATGTTTACCTAGCATACTACAGTTGTTATGTTGCTGTTTAAATTATTTAATAGAAAAGCAAGAAAAAAAGGAAAACATGTCACACATTGCTCGCGGCAGGTATCGCTACTGTACAACTTCACATTAATTTATTGCTCTCTCGCTTTATTCTAATGCTTATACTTCTTGTCTATTCGCTTTTGCATTGTTTATGTGTTCTTCGTTTGTCTGTCAACTGAATTATATAATAAGAATATTAAATTTTCCAAATAAAGCAGAATTTTCATTATAAAGAACGGAATAATAATCCAAGGCTTTCTAATGTCAGCACCTGACTGTAGCGTTCGACTGTTTTTTTATTCATATAAGCTAAAAGGATAACTACAGTTATTTAATTAAATATTAGTAAAAATAGTTTTCAAAAACTAAATGTCATGTTTTTTTACAATTGTAAAGAAAAGACACTTCTAAACACTTGTACGAGTTTTTTTTAACTGATCTTAAAGGAAAAAGGATGGTCATTAGCTCTCGCCTCTGATTTCTTTTCATTCGATGGCAGCAGGCAGATCTTATTCAATGGCCTTTATCTTCGCCATTATTACTCTTCATGGTGACAACTCGGACTTTATTATCTTTTCCCTGTGTAGTCTTCACGATCCGCCCCATTGGCCATCTGGCTGGAGGCGTGTTTTCATTTCTAATGAAAGCTAGTTGACCTTCTTCCGGGTTTGGCCTATCTTGACGCTATTTTGTCCTCTGTTAAAGAGACATCAGG
>JAECXB010000655.1:0-14026 GCA_018151435.1 Zaprionus africanus
AAAAATGCACCAGCAACCTTTCAACGTTGCGCCGCATGAACAATCCATTAGAAGATTTGATCTACAAAGATTGTTTAGTCTATTTAGATGATATTATTATTTTACTCCACTTCATTGGAGGAACATATAACATCACTACAAAAGGTATTTGATAAGCTTCGATCAGCCAATCTAAAGTTGCAACTTGATAAATATGAATTTCTGAAGAAAGGAAACAGAATTTCTCGGTCACATTATCAAAAACAGATGGCATCAAACCAAACCCCAATAAGATAAAAGCAATTGTCAACTTTCCTATTCCTAAAACCACAAAAGCACTCAAACTCTGGCTAAATTCAGAGGGAGTAATTCTCAACATTACGACAAGCAAAAATGGAATTTCGGACATTGAGAGATTTCAAAAAACTGTCAACGAGAAATTAAGAATCATAACGAGTGAAAACGAACCCGAAAATCAATTTACAAAATTCGAGAAAATACTTTACGTATATAATCATAAAACGAAGAAGCATAATACAACGGGTCGGTTTCCAGCTGATATCTTTATTTTCGCAGGAACACCTGCCTATAACACTCAACAGAACAAAATAGATAAAATCGACAAGCTAAATGAAAATAGAATAGACTTCGGTATAGACACCAACTTCAGAGAATCCCCTCTGGACAAGTCAAAGACAACCAACCCTTTTAGAAAAACAGGATATGTAAGACAGATAGATAAAAAGCATTTCGAGGAAACAAACAGGGGCAGAAAAATAATCCACTATAATTCTAAATTCAACAAGATCAACAGTCGAGCGGCACGCGACAGTGGTATACCCTTCGACCTTTTTGAAATGTAAAGAGTCAATAATTGTACAATACTTCTACTTGATAGAAATATCGTAACGTAAGCCTTTATATGCGTCTGTGTATGAAAACGTGTATCATTTTATTGGTCAAGCATAAATGTATGTATGTGTGTGTGAGCGTTTGAATGCAAAAATGCGTGTGCATAGAAAGAAGATAAACAAACAGATGGCGCTACGCGCTCGCATTCTCTTTCTTTCTTTCCTACATGAGCATTGCAATGACGTCACAGCTTGCTGGTCTGTATACAAAGTCAAAGCGAACAAGGTTTTTGTTTAACAACTTCTGTGTTTCTTGTCCGATCGGATTGAAATTTTGAAGTTATGTTGGTATTATAATAAGCTAAGTATAGTCTTACTCAGAATGTTGTATCTTGTATATGTCGCTCGCAAATCTGCTTAAAAAGTGAAATTATTGATTTGCGTGGGCGGGGGGCGTGGCACCCAACATTTGAAATAAACTTCACCTGTCCCGGATCAACAGAAGCCTTCATGCCAAATTTGGTGTCTCTAGCTATTATAATATCTGAGATCTGTGTGTTCATCTGGACATCTAGACATCCGGACAGTTAGACAGACATGGCTTAATCGACTTGGCTAGTGATCCTGAGCTAGAATATATATACTTTGTGGGGTCTCCCACGCTTCCTTCTGCCTGTTACATACATTTGCACAAAGTTAGTATACCCTTTTTTGACCATTTTCAATGGTCGAAGGGTATAAAAAGAACCAGTCGAGCGCTACAGTCAAGAGCTGACTGTAGGAGGCCATGGATTATTATTTCGTTATTTATAATGAAAATTCTGCTTTATTTGGAAAAATTTAAAAATATAAATTTTATATTCTTATTATTCAATGCATTTGACAGACAAAAGAAGAACACATTAACAATGCAAAAGCGAATAGACAAGAAGTATAAGCGTTAGAAAGAGCGAGAGGGCAAAAAATTAATGTGAAGTTGTACAGTAGCTTAGTGGAGTGTGTTTCGGTTTCGAAGACCAATGATGTTGACAGTTCTCGGATTCGATTCCTGCCGCGATCAATGTGTGACATGTTTTCCTCCTTTTTTCTTCTTTCTTTTAAGTAATTTTAACAGCAACATAACAATAGTTTTTTAAATTTTTTGGTACGCAACATATTTAATTAAGTAGAACACTTTTATAAACTTTGCCGAATGTTGCACAAATCTGACAGTTGCGTAAGTACGCCGAATATGGCAATTGATGTGTGAGAGCAGGACGCCGAAACATAAATGGTATTGGGTCGATTTTGTTCGAGTTATTAAATTCAATAAACTGTCTTGGTTATCGGCCAAAGACAAGTTCATATGGGCAGTATTCGTGTACTGTTGAATCAATAAAATTAGTTTCCCGAAAAAAATTTCATAATTTTATGCAAAAGTAAAGACAATGTACACGAATGTTAGAGCGGGACGCCGATACATGCATGTCTGCATTTGCACATTTATGTCTCGGCGTCCCGCTCTAACACGCATCAATTGCCGTATTCGGCACACATACGCAACTGTCAGATTTGTGCAACACTTGGCAAAGTTTTTAAAAGTGTTCTAATTAAATATGTTGATCACCAAAAAATTTAAAAATTATTGTTTGTTAAGCTTTAAATTATTTAATAGAAAAAGAAAGAAAAAAAGGAAAACATGTCACATATTGATATTGATCGCGGCAGCAATCGAATCCGAACACTGTCAACATCATTGGTCTTTAAATCCGGCACACACTCCGCTAAGCTACTGTACAACTTCCGCTGCCGCCACTCCTGTTTGGTATTACCAAAAAATGCATACACCAACTTATTGCCCTCTCGGTCTATATAATGCCTTTATGTACTTCTTGTCTATACATCTTTGCATTGTTTATGTGTTCTTCTTCTTCTGTCTGTCAATTGAATTTGTGCGTGTCGTTCGAATTAAATAATAAGAATATAAAATTTATATTTTTAAATGCTTAATAATAATTATAAATAAGGGAAAATAAATTATACACGGTATACCATGATAATCCAGATCCTTCTACAGTCAGCACCTGACTATAGCGTTCGACTGGTTAGTGTGTGCAGCTCGCACAAAATTATTATTATATTATTCAAATATTCCAAAATAAAGACTCAAATTACACATTTTGAAATATTTATTCGCGGCAAGATAGCTGACTCGACCGCCCTCGGCTCTTGATTATAACTGGCAAGAGCTGCACTTGAAAAATCTACTTGGCGATCGCTGAGCCGGTAGATCAAAAAAGGGTTTACTAACTTTGTGCAAATGTATGTAACAGGCAGAAGGAGGCGTGGGAGACCCCACAAAGTATATATATTCTTGCTCAGGATCACTAGTCAAGTCGATTAACCAATGTCTGTCTGTCTGTCCGGATGTCTGGGTGTCTGGATGTCTGGATGTCCAGATCAACACAAAGATCTCAGCTATTATAAAAGCTAGAGATACCAAATTTGGCATGAAGGTTTTTGTTGATCCGGGACAGGTGAAGTTTATTCCAAATGTTGGGTGCCACGCCGCCGCCCACGCAAATAAATAATTTCATCTTTTAAGCTGATTTGCGAGCGACTTTTAAAAGATACAACATTCTGAGTAAGACCATACCGAACTAATTATAATACCAACATAGGGTCAAAATTCCAATCCGATCGAACAAACACAGAAGTTATTGAACAAAAACCTTGTTCGTTTTGATGTTGTATGTAGGAAAGAAAAGAAAGAGAATGCGAGCGCGTAGCGCCATCTGTTGTTCTTCTCTTTTTTCTATGCACACGAATTTTTTGCGTTCAAACGCTCACACACACATACATACATTTGTGCTTGACCAATGAAATGATACACGCATATACACGTTCTCATACACAGACGCATATAAACTGGCGATGTTAGAACATGCGGTTCCTGCCACACAAGTGAGCGTAGAGAGATCGTACTTAAATAAAATAATATATTATGACATCAAATGGCGGAGCACGGGTCAATCAATGTATAAAAGAAACGAATAATCATTATTTTTGAGCGAAAAAAATAAAAACCTCGGATTTGCGAAGAGTAGACCAGTAGAAACCTTCTGGTGCAATTTTTTCTTGTCCGACTTTTCTAAGGTGGTGAAAAATAACAGAAAAGATTAAATTTGGTCAAAATAACTCAACAGTCTAAGTACGGCCGTTGACAGTTACAAATGTTATGACATTGAGTGAATTTTGACCCCTTTTTTCGATATCAACTCGGACTTTGAATTCTTTTGCCATTGAAAATGTTAAAAAGAGGAGTTTCCTTAATTTTTACAAAAAAAACTTTTCTTACGATATTGAAATTTTTAAGTTTTGACAGTTTTGTTAAGGTAAACAAGTCTATTGGTTTTTTTTATATATATGGTGCAAATAATAAACATAACGCATTCTGAAAATGAATTTTTTAATGTCCAAGGTAAATGTACCTCCGGTAAAGGTTAAATATGTGCCCACGTCACCGATCTTTTTAAATTGTTATGCCTTTTTTTTAGGTTTTTTGTTGTTGTGAGCAGATTTTTAATTTAACCATACTTTTTCATTAGATAAGTTAATTTCTTAATAAAATCACTTTCGTGGACAAACAAAAAATTCAACTTTCATTAATACCGTGTAATGCAGTGCACTTGCAAATCTTAAAAATGTTCGGGGAAAAGTAATTAAAAAATTGTTAAACAAATACTAAAAATACTAATACTAATACTACTATTAAAATTAAAAAAGGGTGAAAAAATAAACAAGAGAAAAATGAGCTCTGAAGGCAAAGAATGTTTCAGAGCATAAGTAATATTGTAGGTTTCTTAGCTTTTGTATTCCTGAATTGGCGTCGTTCGCCCATCAACAAGTCATTGTTTAATGCGCCAAAATTTTGTATAAGCGGCAACCAACCGTCGAATTCTCTTTTTATGCAGTGTAATAATACCCAATATGCAACGCATTCAATTATATTAAGCACAGCCGCATTGCACACTAAAAACTGACCGTTATTCACAATTTGTATTTCCTTCGACCATTGACAATGGTCAAAAAGGGGTATACTAATTTTGTACAGATGCATGTAACAAGCACTGAAGGCGTGACAGTGACCCGAATCAGTACGGGGTCGTTTGATAAGTCCGTGAAAACTTCTTCTTCTTTGTAAATGCCGCGAACCTGACTCTACAACGCCTTCGTGTTTAGAGTTATCGATCAAATAACAGCATGACTGTAAATTTTAGCGAAATCGCCTCGCGTTTTACTCCATCAATTCCAATATGTTATGGACCCATGGAGTAAGTAAAGACTTTAATAATTGTGTGTGATCAGTGGAAAATAATTATTGTCTGTAATTACGAGAGCTTGTACATTTTTCGTAAACATGAGCGGACAAGGGCTGTGTGCAATCGACAAATTGGAAGCGCGTGTTATTATTCCGCAGTATGGTCGTTGCAAATGAAGCATTGTATTGGTGCACTAAGATGCGCTCGTTAGTGTGCGGAAGACGCGCGAAGCAAGAAAGTGATACGAGCCGAGCACGGAGCCCAAGTGTACGACGAACTGGATCGAAAAGAGCACTGAGTAACATTTTTGCTGTGTTTGAAGGCTTCAGATGTTAATTTCATTAAAAATTGTATGTCAACAAGCTTAGAATAAGGCGTACGAGACCACATGAAAGGATCACTAGTTTTTTTCCATTTGCTACGTTTTATATTCGTATTGGGGTAAGTCAAAAACTGAAATAATAAACATTTTAAGTTTGGTTTTAAAAAACTGAAAGAAATTGGTATGGAATTTCTAAATATTATTACTTTTTTGATGCTGTCGGGACTTACGTTAAGAAATTCGAAATTTTCTGTTTTATCAGTATATTTAGGTTTATTCTGAACCTTGACCCAAAGTGAAAATTATTGTATGAGGGAGAGAGGCAATAGTGTGAGTTCAAGCGAAACGGAAGCGTTGTGTTGCAGCAAGCTTTGAGGTCGCTTGTCTCCAGTGCGCAAGGCAGCGATGCAAAGAAGAATAAACAAAAGCCACAGTCAAACGGCACGCGACAGTGACAATGACTCACAACGTCGTCGCGCCTGTGTCAAATAAAACAATTATTAAACTTTAACTAAATCGCCTCGCGTTTTAATCCATCATTTCCAATAGCTAAAGTCCCATATTCCCACTAATTGTACTTTACCCCGACTATAATAGCCAAATTATTAACGAAAATATTGAAGGAAAATTCTATTTACATAACAACTATGATGTAAATATACTATTAAAGAATATTGTCTGCATAGGTAACATAATAAAACACGAAACACCAACTTGTACTTTTCAAAAATTTCGTAAGCAATCTTATATTCAATACATTTAACCAAATATACTTATAACTTGTTTAAGCTCGTATTCCGTAGGGTGGAAGAGTCACATTAGGCCTAAGATATGGGTCGGAAACCGGTCACTGCACCGTGTTTCCCAAACCATATATCTCTAACAGCATCAGGTTGCCAGTGTCTTTGAGTGTCAGTCACGCGGTTGCCAACAAGCATCTGACATGGGTCTTGATGTCCTGAGTCCCGTTTGTGCAAGCCGCTGCGGTAACATCATGGCGTGCACAACATCGGCTGAAAGATCCTAGATCACTTTGTATGTGACATTGTATCCTGGTCTTTGAGTTTAATTTTATTTTTATTTATTTAATTTAATTTAAAGTCAACTACGGTCAGTCGACTGTTTAAAGTAAAACAATTAATATAATTTGTAAAATTATAATTAATTAAAAAGAGCTTAGAAAGAAAAGAATTTAATTTTAAATTTTTAGATTCGAACTGGGGCAAAAAAACAAAGAAAAAGCTGATCCAACATTTGTTGCGGGGGATTGGGGAAACCCAGAAAACCCAATCAGATCAGGAGAGTTAGTGTTAGTAAACAAAATAAAATCAAAAATCGCAATAAGAATGTGCGAGCATGCAGTTAGTTAAAAGGACTGCTACCATTAGAAAGAAAATATGTGCATATTAACTAGTTACTGGATAGGTGAGTTAGGATTTGGAATTTTAAGATAGACAAACATTTATAGTTGCTAGTAGAGATGATAGGATATAATTTATTATAGTCCGAACACAATGCCCTGAAAGGTTCATGCAGGGCATAGTTCGTTCTACAATTGGGAAGTGTTAGTGGAAGGAAATTACGGGTGATTCTACTAGGGACAGAAAAGTTTAACCGGCTAAGCAGGTCGTCACTGTCTATGTCCCCTTGAATAAGGTTATTAATAAACACCACACCAAGCATGGTCCTACGATTGGCTAAAGAAGGCAGATTAAGTAACAAAAGCCTACTAGGATAGGATGGCAGTCTTGAGTTTTCTTCCCAGTTAAGGCCTCGCAAGGCAAAAATTAAAAAGTTTTTCTGTACGGATTCAATGCGGTCCCTGTGAACTGTGTACTGTGGACTCCAAACACATGATCCGTACTCAAGAATTGGGCGAACAAGTGAGGTGAACAGAGTCTTTGTGAGATAGGGGTCATCAAACTCTTTAGACCATCTGTTAATAAAGCCGAGCATGCCCATAGCTTTATCAACCATTGATGATATATGTTCACTAAATTTAAGTTTATAGTCCAAACGGACACCAAGATCATCAGCCAGAGAAATTCTTTCCAAGGCACAACCACAAAGATAGTAAGATACGTGCCTTGGACAGGCTCGTGAGAATGTCATCAGCTTGCATTTGGAGCTGTTCAGATTTAGGCAAATTTGCACGACACCAAGAGTAGAAACTATCTAGGTCGGATTGAAGGCGAGAATGACAGGGGTCATCTCCAAATTGAAAACAGAGCTTGACATCATCCGCATACATGAGAGTACGCGAGTTAAGTATGACCAATGGAAGGTCATTGATGAAAAGCGTAAAGAGAAGGGGGCCTAAATGGCTCCCCCTGAGGAACACCGGATGTGGCATGAACGGGGTAAGAAAGATTATTTTTGAAGAGAACTCGTTGGGTTCTGTCACTCAAATAGCTTACAATCCAATTAAGAAGTTTTGGCGAGAAGCCAATTAGGTGAAGTTTATGTGCAAGAAGTGAATGGCTGAGTCAAATGCCTTACTGAAATCAGTATAAATGACGTCAGTTTGATGATTTTTCTGAAAACCTTAAATAATAAACGATGTCAGCACAAGAAAATTTCTCGTAGTAGAACGACGTTTGACGAATCCGTGTTGAAAAGGAGGTATAACGGATCTGCTAAAATGTTGCAAGTGAGGAGTTATAACATTCTCGAAGAATTTAGGTATAGCCGATAATTTAGAGATACCTCTATAATTGGTTGCATCAGACTTGCTGCCTTTTTTAAGTAAAGGAATAATAAATGATTCCTTCCAGATGGATGGAAAGGAGGAAGTTTCTAAGGACAGCGAAAATAGTTTGAGCAATGGCTTGCAAAGTGAGCTAGCACAGTACCGAAGTACACAGGCGGGGATACCGTCAGGACCAGGTGAGAAGACTGGTTTAACTGAGCAAAGATCCTTAAATAGTGAACTTTCGTTCAGTAATGGAGTGAAGATGCCATTCGAACTGGGAACACTATATGGATAAGAGTGAAACTTAGGTGTAGCAGATGAGTAAGTTGTTTGAAAAAACTTGGCAAACATATCGGCAATAGCCTGATCTGTGTCCGCCTCAGCATTATCAAACATAAGTTTAGAAGGAAACATCGCTGACCTACGCTTCATGTTAACAATACTATAGAATTTTTTTAGGATTTTGAAAAAACTGAATCCTGCATCGGGACAAATAGTTTTTATAACATTTCGCGTTATGCACGGTAAAGTTTGCCCGAGCCGTTAGGTAGCGGGAAAAAACTATTGGAGAGTTATTCTGCTTATACTTCTTGAATAAACTGCTCTTTAAGTTTTTTAAGCGAGACAGCTCTTTAGTAAACCAAGGGGGCTTGCTCGACCATGTCGGGTAAAAGAACGGAACACAGACATCAAAGGCAGAGTTTAAGGCGTTATAAAATATATTTACGGCAACTGACATGTCAGTTGATAAATACAAATCAGACCAATCGCAATATTAAATTAAGTAATTTAACTTTATAAAGTCTGCTTTTTTAAAGCAGCGCACACGACTACACGGCCTTTCAGTTTTATCCGTAATACTTATACCCAAGTCGAAATTGACTTCGAAGGTGGGATGATAAGGGTCTTCTGGTAAGGTAAGTGGTTGCGCCCTGTTTAAAATCATCTTGGCAGGATCAGAGAAGAAGCATAGATCGAGTGATCTATTCAAGGAGTTTTTGACATGATTGACCTGCGACAAACACATGTCAAATAAACCGTCAAGTAGGTCATGTTGCCTGGAAGGCAAAAGGTAATTTCCCTCAACACCGAATGTCCAATTACATTCGGGAATATTAAAGTCGCCAAGGACTATGAAGTGATCCCTGTCTGATAACAGGTTAAAAACAGTCGTAATCGCAGACAAGTGTAGAGTAGACTGATGATTCCGATGACGGCGGAATATAAGAGCAGGTTATGAATAAGAGAAAGCCGGGAAAGTGTAGCTTTACACAAATGAATTCAATGTCCAATTGAATCTCCGGTTGTAAGAGGTCCGACTCAATGTTGGAGTCTACTGCAATCAGTACTCCTCCACCCCGTCGGCCAGGTCGATCAAGCCTGTATATTGTATACCTTTCTGAAAAGACTTCAGAGCTTAGAATCTCTGGTTTTAGCCAGGTTTCGGTAAAAGCAATAATATGGGAGGAAAATGCAAGACTATTAAGGTAAAGACTAGAGATTTTACTACAAAGGCCTCTTACATTTTGATAGGAAAGAATTAAGGAAGAAAGATTTTTAATAGGTCCTCTGACATTTTCCGAGGCAAGAGGAAATTTTAGTTTTTTGGCGACTTAGATTTTTTTGAAGCGCCACTTGGCGATGTTACAGCCAATGTGGGTAGAGTAACAGAAGTTCGGCTCTTTTGTTTTGGAGTAAACACCTTAACAATTAGGTCGGGCGGCCAAAATGAAGCGGCGCAAACTTCTTTAAAGTGTTCTCCTGGGAGACTAATTTTAAAAGAAGAGATGTCACGTGCAAATTTAAATTTAATGCCAGTTAATGCCAGCCGCGCGGTTGCCGACTGCATCACCTTGCTCCTGCTCCTCGTGTCTGATGTCCTGGTCCTTGTGTTTGATGCCAGCCGCGCGGTTGCCGACTGCATCACCTTGCTCCTGGTCCTGTCCCGTGTGTTTGATGTCAGCCGCGCGGTTGCCGGCTGCATCACTTTGCTTGGTGTCCTGGTCCTTTTAGAAGGTGCCTTGTCCTTGTTCCATGTCCTTGACGTCTTTTCCTTGTTCCATGTGATTGATGCCTTGTCCTTGTTCCATGTGCTTGATGTCTTGTCCTTGTTCCATCTGATTGATGCCTTGTCCTTGTTCCATGTGCTTGTTGGTGGTCCTTGGTCCTTTTTCACTAGCTTGTATGATCGTTGGTCCTTGATCCTTGTTCACTTGCTTAATCAAACCATTTTTGTAAATTTGTTAATTAAGCTCAGCTTTCGAGAGCTTGAGCTGTGCTCGCCACGAAGGCTAGAGCCGGACTCCCTCCTATCTCGCTGGCAACCGCCCTTATATTTCCATCGGGCCTCGGCTTAAGCGCTCTGCGGCAGCGCAGTCGACGTGCTTGGCTCTGCTCACCACACCGACGGTGGTCCGGCAGTTCCCCGCACCCCACGGTCTCAGGGAGACAGTCTTACGGTGCCTGATTTCTGTCTTTGTCTTGTTCTCTGTCGCAGTCTGGTCCTGTCCGTCTCCTTTGCCTCTGCTTAAAACTATACTTGCTAAACCTAACTCCTTGCTCCTGCCATGCTTAAACTAATCCTTGCTAATTCTAAACCTCCGCTCTCCTCCTTGATTAAACCTATTCTCGACCGTTTTCCTGTCTAGTCTGCCACTGTTCTAAGTCCTTGTCCATATCCCTGTCTCTGTTCCATCCTTTCCCTCGCCTTTAGCTAGCCTATCGTAAGTTCCCTTTACTTTTCTTTCTGTTTCCCGTACGTGCCCTTGTTCGTATGTTCGTCTGTGTGTGTAGTTCCTATCTTTTCCCTATGCCTGATGGGTCCCTGGTCAGTCTATAACGATGAAAATCCCCCTTGCTAAGTGTCCGTGAACTAATTTGGCGCTTTTCTGCCGCTGGCCACGTGTTCCGTCTGAATACCCCTCCCCCGGTTTCCTCAGTCGGCCTCGTGGTTCTTTACGCCACCTATTACTCTCCTAACTTCGTTTTCTTGTGTCTCAGGGTCCCTGCTCGGGCGCCATCTGTAAAGTAGTGTCTCGGGCTGAGGTGAGTTCAGTCGCGCCAGGTCCTTTTACAGAAAAATTTGTAAATTGCTGAGACCCGAGACGAAGAACGGAGAATGGCCTTCTGAGGTGGGGGTCATCTTTAAAGCGAACGGCCGAAGTTCTTTCAGACGGCGTGGCCGCCTTGATACCCTACAGGTGTGAGGGTGGTGCCAGTGACGGCGTGTAAAGGCTATGAACGCGCGACTAGTGGCCACCTCCGCTTCTCGATTGACCTCGGCGCCGGGTATGAACCAACGGCTACCGAGACCACCGACTTGCGGCTGTTCCAGGGGCACCACTGTATGCGCTGGGTATTGACCTTCTGGCGCACCAGCGGAACTCCGGAACAGTTGGGCCACGCGGTCTTGCGTTCTGCCTTTCACACACGATTACTCACACACACACACTCACACGCCCCTTTCCCGGCAGGCGCGCCAATTGAATTGCGCTGCATTTCATATTAACACACACATTTTCAAATCCTTTTCACTTTAATTTTAATAATTTTGTTTCCCTAATTTCTAAGGCTTACGTTTCCTGCCTTATACCACGGTGTGGTTCGCTCACCTCGCTTGGTTTCCTAGCACTCGCTGTCGCACTTCCTTTGCACTCGCCTTGTCGCGGGACACTCGCTAATTAATTGGCGCCCCTGTGCCAAAATTCTGCGCAGCCTCCAGAGCCGGCGTTAGATTTAGCAGCGCAGTCGCCGAGCTTTAGCCGACCGCGCACTTCATTGCAGCGCAAACGCATCGTGGCCCCCGCTCTCCTCTCTGTTACCTACGAGCTTTCTGCTCGGCTCGGGCTCTGCTGCGGCTGCAGCGCTCTCTTCGCTTGGGGCTCCGTCGCTCTCTTACTGCTGGCTGCTGGTGCGCGTCGGCGCTTTTACTGCTGGTGTGCGTCGGCGCTCTCACTACTGGTGTGCGTCGGCGCTCTCACTGCTAGTGTGCGTCGGCGCTCTTACTGTCGGTCTGCGTCGGCGCTCTCGCTGTTGATGTGCGTCGGTGCTCTCGCTGCTGGCGTTCTAATGTTCACTGAACTAAGACTGGCCCGACTAGCACATACCCTTTGCTGGTGACTTTTAAATAACATACTAGCAATAAATGACTTGTGAGGCTCAAAATTTGAGTCCTCACAAGCCTAACTTAACATACTATACTATACATATAAAAGAGTGCGAGAGCCCTTGCAAATGTGATGGTGGAGACGGGATCTTTGGTCTACAGAGCAAAAGTACATTGCAGTTTACGTAGACGATTTACTTATCATTTGTCCTACCGAGAGAGACATTGATGAAATTAAAAGAAAGATTGCTAACAAGTTCGAGACACATGTAAGCGGCCTCCGAAAATACTTTCTTGGAATGGAAGTTAAGCGAATTGATAAAAGATGACCTGTTACCATGTTGCAAAAGAAGTATATTGAATCTTTATTAGCCAATATGGGATGCAGAACTGCTGATCTGCGTCCACCTGGATTTCAAGTTTCCTGCCAAGATGACGATTGCGCCAAGGTAAAAAAAAAAGAATATCAATCGCTAATAGGTTCTCTTATGTACTTAGCAGTGTTGAGCCTACCTGATATATTGCACGCCGTTTGCAAGTTATCTCAACGCAAAACGAATCATCACGTTGAGCATCAAACTGCAGCTAAGCATATTTTACGATATTTATCTGGAACCCTGGATCTGACCATCACATATCACAAAACCGGAGACTCAGTAAAGGGATTTGCTGATGTTGATTGGTCAAATGATGAGGCGGATAGGAAATCGTATTCAGGAAATCTTCAAAACAAAGCGTAGTTGCCCAAAGCAGCAATGAAGCTGAGTATATCGCTTTGTCGTCTGCAGCCAAAGAAGCCGTTAATCTACGCCGACTGCTAAAAGAGATTGGTTGTTTAGGTGGCAACATTAGTGCGGTAAAAGCCCTATACATCACAAGCGTACTAAACTAAAATTTCGCAGTATGGTCGGTGCAAATGCAGAGTGTATTGGTGCACTCAGGTATATGCTCGTTAGTGTGCGGAAGACGCGTGAAGCAAGAAAGTGATACAGTGGAGCAAGGAGCCCAATTCGACGAACTTGACGAAAAAGCACTAGCAACAATATTGCTGTGCGTGAAGGCTTCAGAAATTAATTGCATTAAAAACTGCGCTAGTTCTAAAGAAGCTTGGAACAAGCTTGCAGCTGTGTACAAGCCTCGTGGACCCGCCAGGAAAATCACCTTAATCAGAAAATTGCTCCGGTTGAGTTTGTCGGAAAGTGCGTGCGTACAAAATTACATAAATGATTTTGTGGATATCGTCGAAAAACTGAAAGAAATTGATATGGACATTTCTGAAGATATTCTTACTATTTGGATGCTGTCGGGACTCGGTAAGAAATTCGAAAATTTCGTGCGAACAGTTACCGACTCTCTCTGATTTAAAAGTGAAAATTATAGAAGAGGGAGAGAGGCAAAGTGTGAGTTCGGGCGCGTCGCGTCCCAGTGGAAAGGAAGTGATGCAAAGAAGAATAAACAAGAGCAACAGTCAAGCGGGACGCGACAGTGGGATACCCTTCGACCTTTTTGAAACGTAAAGAGTCAATAATTGTACAATACTTCTACTTAATAGAAATATCGTAACGTAAGCCTTTATATGCGTCTGTGTATGAATACATGTTTATGCGTGTATCATTTCATTGGTCAAACACAAATGTATGTTTATGTGTGTGTGAGTTTAAATGCAAAAAAATGCGTATGTATAGAAAAGAAGAGAAGAACAACAGATGGCGCTACGCGCTCGCATTCTCTTTTCTTTTCTTTCCTGCATGAGCATTGCAATGTCGTCACAGCTTG
>JAECXB010000657.1:0-112028 GCA_018151435.1 Zaprionus africanus
ATGAATATGTCACTAGTTGTTTTTTAGTTGTTTGTAGACTATTTCATCGTTTAAAAATAAAAAAATTTTCTAATAAAGTAAGAGTAATAGTAATATACGAATTTTGTTTAAAAGGTAGTTTGTTTTTCTAAATTTTAAACAGATATGTATTACACAAACATAAGCCATAAAAAAATGGTGGTATAGGTAAAAAAGCTGTCCACAGCCGATTTTGTTTAAATTTTTTTACTGATAGGACTTTATTTATTTTCAAGATTTAAGGTGAAAGAATTTATTAGAATTAGAATTATTTGGACATGGCTTCTGGTTTTTTTTTTAAATTGAATTTTGATGATAATAAAATTAACATGTATTTTGTTGCTGCCTTTTTGTGCAAGGCCCCAGTCTACCTAAACCGATTCATTCAATGAAAACCTAGATTTCAGAGACTTAAAGAGCTGGGATTATCATATTTGTAGTCAATATGTGTTAATATTGCACGCAGATCATGTTTATTTCCGATTTTGACCACGCTCCTTCCGCACTATAAATGGACAACAACCCATGTTAACTAACTTCTTTCATCTTTTAAAAAAGCTATACCAAATTTAACATGAAGATTTCTGTATGTTATGCGCATATGAAGTGTATTTCAAATTGTGTATGGCACGCCCACCGCCCCCGCAAACCCATTATTAATTTTACAAAGAATACCCCTTTCTGATTTCAAAATATAGTTAGCTAACTGTCTATCTTTCTTCGATTGAACAATAAGCACATAAGTTATTCAAGAAAATACATATAACATCAAGTTTATTTTATCAATTTACATGGGAGACAGGCGAGCGCGGAACTGGGGCTTATATGTTTACGAATTAAATAAATAACAACACATATGAGTTTTTCTTCAGAAACCAAACACCGAAAGTGCGAAAGATCGTTTTTGCACATTTCTACTACACGTTTTGATTTGATTAAATTTCGGAATAAGAGTCATTATGTGCTGATATTCCCTCTTTTCAAAAGGATGCAATAAATAGCCTATTACGTCGAATTTCTTATAAGCTTATCCGTGTCTTTTGCTGTCGCGTGCGACATTGAAAAAAGGCATTTGTTATTAGCGCAGCCAAGGCTTTTGTGCAATAAGTATACAATATTGGGGGGTCCAAACATACATATTTTGGCACCAAGAGAAAAGGAATATTTGGTTGAAAAATAGAAAGCCTTGATTTAGAAACTGTTCAAGTTCGTCACGTGCTACAAGTCTGGTCAGCAAATTTTATTTTGTTAAGTTTAACTGATTTATTTTAAATGTAGATGAATTCGGTCAATAAAAATGCAACGACGAGCAAACGAATTCTGCCAGAACAGTAGATTCAAAATAAAATCGTCGCTGTCGACTTTAATTAAATTAATTATGTTAGATAATTGAAATGATCATAAAAGATGACGAAACATATATGTTTTTTCTTAACGATATTAAAGATGATTTGTTAACTTTGAAACTAATATAAAACATAAAAAAAAACAAAAACAATTACAATAAATTTTATTGTCTTCTAGTTTATTCAAGTGGCCAACAAATGCGAAAATATGATTTGGTATTACCACTTTTATGTTTGCAGCTTCATAATTATGTAAGTTATGAGAGCAAATGCAAAAAAATAGTGATTTAGTGATATGATGATTAGTAATCGATTCCAAAAAAAGCATTAGCAACCTTAGCAAGTATGTACCAATCAAAAGAAAAGCTAAAAGCTTTCAGTCGAAATCAAAAACTGACCTAGCTTCTCATACTCGACCATATTATAGTAACCCAATTTATATTTAAAAAACAGCATTCGTTAAATTCTCCGGCATATGATATGTTGTTCCAATCCGGATCGATATTACTTACGCCACTAACAAAAAACAGAGACAGAAGTAAAGTTTCAGCTATATAGTTTGCTAGGTTGCCTTATAATGAAAATTATATTTTGATGAATTTTTTTCTGGTGTGAAAAGTTAGAGTTTGATGTACGGAGAATATCATATTAATTGAAATGCATACTCTCTCCAAAGAAAAGAACGTTTGGTTAAGTGTAAACACAAAAATAATACGGATTATTTTTATTTTTTTCTTAAGGGCTTTTTAACTTTTTTAAATTGAATCAAGGGTAAGCGTACTTGTAATATTATTTAAAATCAATTCAAACCTGTAAAATAATTATTGCCTATAAACCAGAATAAAAACTTAGATACATACATATATTCATTTTTATCTCTGCATATTTTGTGCACAATTTGTTTTTTCCTTTTTTTTTCATTTCAGCCTTAATTTATGAACACCTTATATAATTTAATTCTAAAACATTAAATAATTTTACTATAGTTCTTTTGTGTGTCAGTTTCTTCTACTGTAATAGCGATATTATAATTTATACACTTGTATAATAATATATTATATGCAACGTGTATACATGCGTGGGTTTTTGTCCTTAGCGATTATTGTTTGCTTACATAGTTTTGCTTATAATATATATGTGTATGTGTAAACATAAATGTATTTGTATATACAGATTGATTTGCTTAGCAAATTATGGCAAATAAGTCTACAATAACATGAAGCAAATACACTTTTATTTAAATATAGTTATGTTAAAGAATTTCTATATATTGGCTTTTATTTGTAATTCTAATCTTGTTAATTTCAATTTTGATTGCCATTTTTCTCATTTCAGCTGTGACTAATGGTCTGTGTTCCCATGTTTATTACTTAGTATATATATGTGTGTTTATAAACAAACTGTCTGCCGTATATCTACATTTGTACATATAAAGAACAAATTATATGATGCTATTGGACAGCTTAATCTGTACAAGTGAATTTTAAAATGTCCACGGAAATATTCATTTTAGTTTCTCTTTAACTAGTCAAATATTATCAGTTTAGTCAAGTGGGTTTTGTTAAGACTAAAGATGTGTGTGTTTATCACACCAATGTGTAAATGATTGATTCTGTATGTACATGTGTGAGTGCCAGTTTGTGTTTCGACATGGGCTTTGAAGATCTTTTCTAAAACATGGAACTTAATCTGGTTTCATATACTATTCTCATATGCCGTTGTCTATAATAAATTAATTGTCCAACTTTAAGCTGGAATCTGTTCCTTGCATCCGCATGATGAAAGCGAAAATAAATAAATAACGGCTAAATTCAAGAACGGGAAATAACTAATTTGTATAATTTTATGCATACATAGAATGAACATTAAAAGTATATATTATGCGATTTGTACAAATATGGTAACATCTGCATTTTTGCGGTTTCCCAAAATCAAACGGCGAAATTTGGAAGAAAATCTAACTAAGAAAACATGTGCGCGAGAAACGTATGTGAAATTTCAATTAGATATGCATAAACATTAGAATTAGGAAACTAATAACTTTTCCATAACATAAATAATTTATAATGTTGGATATACGTATATTTATGAATATTAGAAACACTTAACATTTAAAACTGTTAGGGCGGGCGTTTGTGAGAGAGACAGGGGTAGGTTAAGAAATCTCTGTGTAAGCTAAGTATGACTCAAAGGTTTAATAGGACCCTCCAATTTATCTGATGTTAGTTGATCTTTAGGTTTATCGCCGCCAGCAGTCACAATTGTTGTTGTGACCTCTTCCTCATCTCCGAGATAATCATCGGGCTTCTGGCTCGAGGCTGGCGGTGTAAGTACACTCTCCGGAGCACGCAGTGCCGTTGCTGGCGAGGCCTGAGTTCTCGCACGCATTGCATGCACAGCATTTTGTGTCATGAGCAGTTCATCCTTTAAATATATCAAGACCTCTATTAATTCTGCATTCGAAACTGTATACACCAATAATAACCTGATAAAATACTTACATACATATCCATTGTGGTTGTGTGGGTCTGGATAATATGCGAATCGTCGGTAACAATGTTCGGGCAGATGTGAGCTAGTCCGAACTTGTTGGTCACTTGTTCGTTCTGTTCATTTAACTGTAGGTAAGGCGCCTTGTTGGATATGACATTAAAGAATGGTTTCATCCAGCGGACGCACATCTCGATCGCTTGCCAATCAAGTCCTGAACAACGTAAAGCGGTCTCACTAAATCGAAGAGAGAAGTAAATACCATTGCGTATAATAAAAAACAAAGTAACGACAAAAACCGCAGTCATCCCCTATCTTAACTTATGACAAGTCAATTTTTTTGTTTTTAATTAAACGATCACAACCAAGTCTGAAATAGCTTGGACGATTTGTAGTCTGATAATAATAAGACACATTGTCACGAAATTTGATAGACATTGCCACTACAGTATCTAGATCACACCGACAGAGGCACAGATGTTTGATCTAATCTCTGCACTAAATCATGTTGAGAATTTGCAGTAATATCCGTATATTATAGGTAACTTACCGATTAAATGCATGACTGATGGCGGCTGCGGCCAAAACCGAATACGAATAATTGGCCATGCCCACATCCAGGCTACACAGATCGAGTAACTGAGAAGTCTGGACAAACTCAAAGGTCGAAAACTGTGGATAGATAAAGGCATCATCGGCTGCCTCGCCAGCAGCACCCAAAACCTGTTTTCCTATTCTCGAAAACGAGGCCGGAGTTAGATTGTTAACGTTGAGCTGCATGTAGATGCCCAGCCAAGCAGTTGGTGTGACAGGACAGATATGCCAGCTCAGCGCTTGCAGCAAAAGTTTCTCCTGCTGTAGTATGTCGTGCTCTGTGCACGCGCCGTCCGTAACATAAGCAAATTCGCATATTTTGGGCGGATAAATTTCCTCCACTTTGGCAGCAACAAAAAGACAAGTGATGCCAATTAACTGCAAATGCGTCTTTTGCACTTGCCTGGATCTACACAAATATCGATCGAGATAATCAACTGCCAGGTAGTACGTCTCGCGATGAAGCTTGTAAACCTCGCACACCTCGTTCAACCAATCCAAAAGTATTGCACGCATACGCGGTTGCAGTCCAGGATGCTCCTCTAGCATGCTGCTGCTCCGCAGATGTGAATCCTCTTCGTCCCGAGTGCACATTTTCTCCCAGACATCTGCAGCATTTGCCCAGGACAATGCCGGCAGCGGGCACTGGCGCAACGTCTTCTCGAGTGCAGGTGACAAGCATTTGTAATTATTGTGAGTCGTCACAGCCTCCAATGAAGTCAACTTTTTAACAGAGCGTTGAGCATTCGTTGACTGGTGCATTTGTTGTGTTGCCGGTGTAAGTTCTCCATTTTGACTACAGCCAGTGGCCGTTGAGGAGGCAGGCGAAGGAATGGACGAGGTTATTTCCTCATCGTCATCTTCGTCAAAGGAATATTCTTCGCTGTTGCCACCATCTTCTTGCAACACTTCTGTTTTCTCAGTCGTATAACGCACCACTTTCAGTTGCTGCTCAGCACCACTCTCCGGACTAGGCGGACTGTCTGGACTGTCGGGTAGAGGACTGTGTGACGTCTCGGAAATTTGGCCTGGTGGTGAGTTGCGTAAGCTAATGGGTTCTTGGGCATTAAGGGCATTCTCCGTCGGGTAGTCCCTCGACAACTGATTGTTGTCCTCAAAGCTGTAAGCAACCGCAACGCACTGTTGACGCTTGGCCGAAGGCGGCGCGAAACCGAGTTCAGGGTCCTACCAAGGGTAAAAGAGAAAATCAAATCAGTGTGTTAACTATCAGTTCGAAACAAAATTTATTCAACATTTTCAGATCTCAAAATCTTCGTACAGATTTAAGTGATAAAAAGACAGAAAAGTAAAACGTTGTCGACTCAACTGTTGGCACCTGTAAGATATTTGTATGTATACACATTATAAGGTTTGCCGCCACTTCTCGGTGTTACATACATGCTGTGTTTTGGCACAAAGTTATAATCGTCTGCGTAGAGGATTTTCACTTTTATTTTTCGCTTAATCAAAATCTCGAAGTCTTACAGTCCATAAATGGTTCCTGTGTTTGTTGTGTAAAATCAAATGTTTTTTATGTAGGAGTTTTATACACCAGTTTTAATAACTTCCACCACTACCACATAATTTCTATTCACATCACTTATCGAATTCAATAAACTGTTAAACTAACTTGACCATAAAAATAAAATATTACGAAATTTCCTTTTTCTAATTAAAACATATTGTCTTCCTTTTGTCCTTTTTCAGTCAGTTTTTTCATTCATTTTAAGTTACGAATGGAATCGTAACCTTACTTTTTCTAATTTTTAATTTGTTTAATCTTTAAAGTGAAATTCAAAACTGAGAAAAATCTTGAGCTGTGAATGTTTAATATAATTTATAAATATGATCTTCATGATGCACATTCATACACAGGGATCATATGTTGAAATATTAATGATAACTTTGATGTCTCTTGTATGTCACTTTTTGAGCTTTGCCACGCCTCTTTTTGCATTGAATTTACTTTTGCCAAAAAATTCAGTAGTCGAAATATATAAAAAAAAATAGTACAAATTTAAAAGAAAACAAATTTAAGGGAATTTATTAAGTATAGATTATCAAAATTTCCAGTTATATACATTTATTTACCATTTCAATAAATTTTCGTTTCTGTTCCAACTTCATAATCACATAAATTATTAATTTTTAAGTAGCCAAGGGCAGAAACACTTCACAAAAAATTCACAATTTTTGTGATAAAGGTGAAAACGTTAGTGATAACAACAAAATCAAGCGATCCTTGTCCTAATCCTAATTTATTCAACAACACTTTTCGCTACTGAACAGAGATAGGACGTGCAATTATTTTTTTCTTAACCAAACAAGTTCGAATAACTATGGTTTATTGTTCTGTATACGATAAAAGTTGGTCCACACTTTTATGTCTTTCTGTTTTTTTTTTTGCGATTTTCTCTGTTAATTGCAGTGTTTTCTTTTATTATTTTTATACTCAGCAGGCACTAATTATTTTTTGTTATATTTCGCTTCCTGCTTTTGAGTTCCAAACGCTTCGCCTTACGCTCTGCAACTGAGCTGATCGCCGCTCGTTCCAGATCGCCGATCTACGAACCCTTATTGTTAACTTCATGGTTGTTGTCCTGCCCGAGTGTCTGAGGGGTTGATTTTCCTTGGCTGCAACAACGATAAAACAGGGTCGACTCTGCATCTCTCTTTTTCTCTCTATCTCTTTTTTTCCTCTCTTACTCCCTACAGCTGCATTTCTTAAGATGGTCGTTTTGTTGTTTTCGCATTGCATCTCGAATATGAAAGTCTATTACCCCGAGCCAGAGTGAGAAGTCCCTTTTAAAGGTTTCTTATTTGCTCATCCCTTTTACAATTATTTTTGTCAACTTCTTCAGGTAGCAGAGACAATAGTCGCTACCTACTTCTCCCTACATTAAAATATTTTCCCGTTTGGCTCAAATGACAAGATGTTTCCAAAGGATGTTTTGGATTTTCCTGCCTAGGAGTTTTTCCATCAATGATATTTTAATATGGGTAAGTATTGGAAAGCAAATGCAAAAAATTAATATAAAACTATGGAACTGTTGAAAAATACACAAATGGCACAGCTATCTAACTTAGGAAGAGTAGTTGAGTTTACTTTGAAGTGGGCCTTTTATACCGAAGGGGGTTGTTACTCAAGTCGAAAAAACAATCATATGTGAGGACTATATTAAAGGTAGCCTAAAGATTTGAATATTCAGTTTCGGCAGCTTATTTGTTCATCCGAATTGTTATTACTTCTAGTGCTCTAGACATTTCTAAGAGCCCACGACACCTAAAACATAAGTCGAATTCTAGATGAGAGTCCACTTTTGAAAACTCAAATAGCAGCAGATGATGGTTCAACGCATCTTCCCGACCTGGCGACAACGTCCCTCATTTCCTCGTTCGCCTATTCTTGTTCTTTTCTTTGCCATTGTGTTGCACTCCATGTTTCGGGGTTCAGAAGGAATATGTTTCGGGGTCATCGTCTACAGTCGCTGTGTTGGCCTTATAAATTCCGAAGCACCTTTTCATTTTCTGCCTCACTCTTTCTCTCCTCTGTCGTTGCTTAACGTACTTTAAACCTTCGTGAGAGTCCAGGTGCAACTTTTGTTATTGCGTGGCTGTGAGTCCCTCTGTACCTAAGCATGTGTTTGTATGCAAGCGTATAAGTGTGCGAGCCTGTGCATTTGTGCGAGTAAATGTTTACGATTTTCATTGCGCCAGAAGTTCACCTTGTTTTTCCAGACATCATTTATTTAACAATCCGAATAAGTACGTCTCACACCGTATATATTTATTTCAGAGGTCAGAATTATTGCGTCGATTTTGCAACATCTTTATACATATCTTGATTGTAGCTTATGTTCCATCTTTTATAAACGTATGACTTTCAAACCAATAAATAGTCTTCACTAAAAAAATAAAAGCGTTTAAGCAATGCAAAGCCGTGAAATGGAAGATTAGACGTGGGTTTTACATCAGGAATGGCACGCCAATTACAGCAGAAGTAGATGCAATCAAATATAATATACTATAAGCGTTTTAAGGACGGTATTAAACTAAAAACATATTTTCAAAGGTTTCTTTTTAATAAGTATTACAAATACGTATAGAATATTATACAATATTTCGGTTTGGAGCAATTCAGTCATATAAACCAATTTTTAGTTTTATTTATTTCAAACAAATGTTTTTTAAGTGGTTTTAAAGTCGGATCTTGTTGATATTCTAACAAATACAAATGCTCAAATAATATTGCAACATAGACAATAAAAGCATTTGAATTTAAGTGTGCATAGAACCTAAAAAATGTTTGTATTAGTTTGTTGAAATTTTTCTATAACCTAACAGACTAAAGAAAAGGAAATTATTTAAACTGAACTGAGGACAGAATAAATTTCGCAGAATTCACTGCAGGGTTTGATATTAAAATATTTTAAACGACACGCTAATAACCATAATTATAACCGAAAAATAGAACATCCCACAGACAGATGGAAGAATTCGGTAGAAGATTGGTAAAGAAAACGTATACACAAAAATGATTTGCATAAAAGTCTAACGGAAATCTCATGGGAAAAACTAGATAAAAAAGTTGTAGTCCCGTCGCGTTGTCCCATTTCCTGAGACCGGGAAAGCAACTAGGTTAACTACAATTTTTAATTTACTCGAATGCTTCTGCTGCATATGTTGTTTCAATGAATATTTGATAAAATGAAAAGTCCCTTCTGAATGAAATGATCCTTTGAATAAGGATGACTTCAACCCTCTTTTTCGTCTTGTGGTTGAAAACCGCTGGTACGATCCATGCCCACATCTCCATGTCCAACAAAGACTATCCCATCTTGATCTTGTTATTCAGTTCGGGTGCTTCTTCACGCACGAAAAACTCGTCTAACATAACTGATAAGTATCGCAGATCCTCAGAAGAATTTTATTATAACTTATAAGAGTTTTGACTTTGAAGTCCTACGGAAAGAAAGCCCCCCACGCAACACAACCTGCGCCTCATGCGCCGAGTTCTCAACTAAATTTATCGTCCGTATTTTGTCCGTCCCTTTGCCACATAGTACTACTGTGCATAAGTTAAACATATAATATTTTAAATGCTTTCCTACTACTCCTTGCTCGCGAAAAGGCATTGACGATACAAAATGCAGAGCGAAGAACAAAACAAAAGTAATCTTTGGTTCGTTGATTTTATAGACTTCTAATTTATGACATAACAGTGTTGAAATGTTGTTTAACTAATCTATATATATATATAAAAGAAAGTCGTGTTAGTTATTGGATTTGTTTCCGTCCCGAATAGCAGAATACATCTTAAAAACAATAAAAACTCGATATGTGTAATGAATACTTAATCATTTCAATAGATGCTGATTTGTTTATTACATGTCAAGTATATTTTGGCTTGGTTGCTGCCTCCTATAAGCCACAACTTTATTTTTTTCTGAAGAAATCATTTGCGCGTTCAGAAATTTATTTTTGTAAAATGTCTACAAAGTTCAGGTACTGTTATATTTGTTTGTTTTAGACATTAATTTTTGAAAATTAATTATGTATTACATTTTTTATTCCCGAAAATAATACCTAAGATTTATTCTACAATAAAAACATAAATTATTGGGAAAGGAACGGAATTCAAGGAATACAAAATAAGTTGGTCAAGGTTATAAGGGTAAGGCCGTTTTCCTGTTGAAAATCGACCGGTTTGATTTCATTTCCTAAACATTTTTGTAATCATCAAAAGACGAGCTTATTAACAAAGTATTCCCGGATATCATTTCTAACCATAAAAATAGTAAATGGTTAAGTGAACAAGTAATTTTGGCCGCTAAAAATAAAGATGGGTAGGTACTCTGTATTCATTCAAATCTATCAATTCCAATAATTATCCAAATAAATTTTTAAACTCCTTGGATGTGCCTGGTTTACCACCGCACAATTTAAAACTTAAAGTCCATCATAAAGGTCATTATGATTAGAAATTAAAACCATCCAAAACTCTGTAATGAAACGCGTTTGGTGATAAGAAAACTCATGAGCAATGTAATACACGCGTTGATACTTAAAGAAAATTTAAAGATGAGGAAGTTCTTATCCTAAGGATTCCGATGATCCCAACGGATATGCCCTTTGAGTTTAAACGAATTCAATTATGATTCATCTTGCCTTCGCCTTGATGATAAACAAATCACAGGGCCAATTGTCGACTATTTTTGGCCTCAATCTATAGAATGCACGTTTTTCTCATGGTCAATTGTACGTGGCATGCTCACGTATCGGGAAACCATCTGCTTTATTTCTTCTTGCGCCTGACCAAAAAACAAAGAATGTCGTTTACCACAAAGTGCTTGAATGAAAATCCTATTTATGAATTAATCCGGGTTTTTTTTCCCAATCTGCACAACATCGTTTTTAATCATTTTTTTCTGACATGAGTTTGAAGTACTTAATTATTATTTTTAAATTTTTTTATTAGGCCATGGATTTAAAAAAAATTCATGGTCTACTGTATTTGTCGGAACCCAAATTTTCGTAACAGGCAGAAGGGGGCATCTGAATCAGTATCAACAGCCGAGTGGATTGAGCCATGTCTGTCTGTCCATCTGTATGAACACCTGGATCTCAGAAACTATAACAGCTGGAGTCTTCAAATTTTGTGACAGCATCCGAGTATGTTGCTGTGTTTCAAATTCGCCTCTCCCGCCTCTGTAAATCAGTAATAACTATTTAAAATCCACAATTTTCACCCAACAACCAAAGTTGTACATCTCACATGACAAATACCTTGCCACGGGTGTTTTCTGAAAATTTAATTTAATTCGGACTAAAAATAAGTGAGAAATAAGTAACATTTATACTAAAACAGACTTCATTTACGCATGCATACCGAAGTTCAAATCTAGCGTCGGACACACAGCATTTTACAAAACATTTTATTTGCATAGAATAATAACAGAATTGGATGTTAATGCAACTTTGCAGATCGAACAAAAAAGAGGCGGTTACAGTGGCGGACGGGCAACTCTAAAGATTTTATGTGTGCGTGTGTGAGTTCAAGTCTTATTCGCGGCTGGTGCAACTTATTATTTTAATTACTATTTTTTGGTAATTTCTTTTTATTCTTATAAACTTAAAGAAAAACTACAGTGCTAAATGCAAAATTATTTAATAAAATATAAATAAAAATAGTTTTCAAAAATTTGATTTCATATTTTTATGCAATATTTAAGGCAATCAATAAGTTACGAATATTAGAGCGGGACGCCAAAATAAAAACATGCAAATCCAGACATGCATGTATCGGCAACCCGCTCTAACACACATCAATCGCCGTATTCGGCACACACACACGCAACTGTCAGATCTGTGTAACAGTCGGCAAAGTTTATAAAATTCTAAAATTCTAATTACATACAAGGTGCGTTCCAAAATAAACAGGTCTTTTTGAATCTAGCGCCCTCTAGTGGCGTCATCCATATATCTATAGGATAGTGCGTTAGAATCTGCTATCCTCTATTGACTTCCAGTAAAATGTCAGTACTTTTTGTCATCGGTGCGAAAGATGGAAGTTGGCGTTTGTTGCACGATAATGCGCCGTCTCATCGATCGACGCTTGTGACCGATAATTTGACCAAAAATCACATTTTAACGATCAACCACTCCCCGTATTCACCTGATATGGCACCGTGCGACTTCTACCTTTTCGGAAAAATGCATTTGCCGATGAAAGGAAAGCGTTATGCAGACGTGGAGGCCATTCAAAAGGCTTGCACTGGCATACTGGCGGCCTTACCGGCCAACGAGCTAAAACACTCGTTCGACAAACTTTTGGACCGTGCACAAAGCTGTATGGAAGCAAGAGACTATTTTGAATAAAATTAATTGCTTTTGCCGATAAAACCATTTGTTCTGTCTACTTTTTAAAAGTCCTGTTTATGTATGTTGTATGTATGTTGCGTACCAAAAAATTAAAAAATTATTGTTTGTAAAGTTTTTAAATTATTAAATAGAAAAGAAAGAAAATACAACATTTCACATATTGATAGCGGCAGCAATCGAGCCCCGAACACTATCAACAGCATTGGCCTACGAATTCGGTACACACTTCACTAAGCTACTGTACAACTCCTGCGGCCGCCACAACTGTTTGGCATTACTTAAAAATGCAAGCATACTTATTGCCCTCTCGCAATATATAATGCTTATACTTCTTGTCCATTCGCTTTTGCATTGTTTATGCGTTCTACTTCTTTAGTCGATTGAGTAAGTGCGTGTCGTTTGAATAAAATAATAAGAACATAAAATTAATATTTATAAATGCCTAATAATAATAAAGCAAAATTTCCATTATAAATAACAGAAAATAAATGATACACGGTATACTATGATAATCCATGGCCTTCTACAGTCAGAACCTGACTGTAGCGTTCGCCTGGTTTTTATTCACATTCTGTATGTATGTTTTCATCATCATTCATCATAATAAAAACGTTTTTGTTTCTATCTAAAAAGTAAAACGACATTCATTGACTGTTAGGCGGTACGAAATTCGCTGGGTCAGCTAGTGATTAATAAATAGATAAGAAAATATTTGTCAATGAGAAATTTAAATCGTTTTTTGGAGAGGGTGTATAAGGTTTGTCCTGAATAATAAGTCATATTTTTACCGCTCATGTAATCAAATCGAAATGAAGTAAAGGTAGTAAATAGTTAGCTTAATGAGTAACCACTAAATAAACTACTAAGAAAAACTAAGAGTGAGCATTCAAATTGAGAATGTGCGGAGCGTCATATATATTATAGTTATATATAATGGTGCGTCGGTAACTGTCTAACTTTAATTGATTAACTTTGGCGGAATTTCAAAATTTATTTTGGAATATAAGTATTACTGAATAAAATTAAATCACATTTTTTTGGATTAGCTCTGAAAATGTACATTATTGCAGCTTTAAAAAAAATATTTCGTTAGTTGCCCCAAAGCACATTGTATGATTATTAGGTGAGTTGCTTCATAATTTTTTAAAAATGTACATTAAATATTGCAATTCTACTTTTTGTTTTAATATAAAATGAATGTCGCTAGTCAGCAATGCCGACATGACCATCAGATTGAGTTGACTACTATTACTCCGACGCGGATATTGCTCACTATAAATTAAATTCTATTATGAATACTGTATTTTGAATACAATAAATTGTATTCCCTCGTGGCTAACATTAATGTAATATGTATCTTCCTTAAAGGATGGTTTTTTTCTCATTTAGCCGTAAATCAGTCAAATTTAAAAATAAAATTCTGACGGTCAGTGAAATCCTCTCATATTAAGTGTAAA
Organism: Zaprionus africanus; assembly: GCA_018151435.1. Taxonomy (NCBI): domain Eukaryota; kingdom Metazoa; phylum Arthropoda; class Insecta; order Diptera; family Drosophilidae; genus Zaprionus; species Zaprionus africanus. The sequence continues at coordinate 13,787 of JAECXB010000657.1, forward strand.
TTTGCTCTTTATTTTGGACTAGAAAAAAAATTATTATTATTAAGAAAATCAAGATGGGGCTTTACGATGGAGTCGTACAGATATGTAAGGTACACAATTACAAGACTTTTCAGTTTTTTAGTGAACTGAATTGAAACATTTTTGTAGTTCCTGAGAAATCTAAAAAATTACTTACGTACCAAACCTATATGTATGTATGTGTGTAATGAACTTCTGAGAGCAAAAAAGTGGTTCTGACCTACTTTTATACCCTTTGAAACTATAGATAATTTCATTACTCAAAAAACTGAGGCATTTTCACTGAAGCATGTGTGATTAAGACGATTAAGACCACCGGGAAACTATGTTTCGGATCGAAACATGGTTTCGCACACATATTCTTCAAATACAAAGCGGCGTCGAACTTTTGCAAATACAAATAATTTGACAACCCACCACATATATCTGTACTCACCTTAGTTGAAGAGCGACGTTTACGCTTTCCACTGCTGCTGGCAGAGGAAGTCAGGTTTCTGTAAGTATCACATGAGCACATTTCTACCGATCTACAAACACAACTCAAACGACCATTTTGATCTGTGGATGACGTTGTTACTGTTGTTGTATTTTTTATTGTTTCTTCTGCTTCTCCGTTACTGCTGTGGGTGTTGGGGGTGACTACTTCATGCTGGCTTAGTTCATTTTTGCTGTTCGTGTTAGCCCTACAAAACATGGGACAAAATTGTATCGTTCAGAATAAATTTGAAGATAATTCAATGCTGCTCACATAGGGGTGATCGCACAACCCCGTTACTGATTGAGTTCTTAACAACAATTATATACAATTACATATTGAGTTTGAACAGTTTAAAATAAGTCCAGTCACCTTTAAGGTGTAGCAGGGATCGTAAAAATCACTCCTAAAAGTTAAAGCTCAAAAAATAATTATTATGTGCTTAGTTTTTTTCGAAAAAATGTTGATCAGTACATAATGATTTTTTGTTGATATTCATTTTTTTTTCTATCTAAAATATGTATATAGGCATGGTAACCAAACAATATGACTTAGGTTTCTGAATTAAAAGGCATACAAAACGTGGTCAATTGAAATTTATTCTGGTCTTTATAATCAGGCAATGACTTCCAAAAATGTAGTTGATATGAAAAGAGCTTTTAAAGCCATGCAATTTACTACAGATGCTATACATATAATATCTGTTATTATACAATATAAAGAGGACTTTAAAAAGCTCTGATTAGAGCTTTAACGCAGAGCTCAAAATTATGCTGTCGGAACAAAATAACTAAATATTATAGTATTATATGCAATAAAATGGATTTTTTTGATTGGATTTAAGTTAAAATGAATTGAATTAAATCACCCTTGGAACGCTAAAGATTTTCACCTCAATAAATATTTTAATATTTGCAACATTTTTTGTTTTACCATTAAGTACAAATATTGTGAAATTTTCATAAAGTCTCCATTCACTAGTTGAATATAGTATGCGCTTGTAAGTACGCAACCTTAAAAACGATAAGGAAAGGCTAAATGCCGAAGATTTCATATCCCTGTTTTTATCGCCGCCAATTGTTCCTCTAGTAGTTAGATATTATGCTGCATAATTAACTATTTTTGTATGTATTTATAATAAAAAAAATGGATAAGTTTTTTCGCAAAAAAACGACAGTCGAGCTTAGCCAGTTACCGAACAGTAACCGAAAAATATCGGAAGAAAAATAAAACATAAACCGAATTGTTATTATTTTTAAAGAACATAGGTCGCCAAACCGCTATAATTATTATTATGTTTATATTATACAAGAACCTTCATGCCAAGCTTGGTCTTAGATTTTTTAAAAGCTGGTATCGGGATTTTTGCACTGGGCAGACAGACCGGCATGGCTCAATCGAATCGGCTAGAGATCCTGAGCAAGAATGTTTTTGCAACTTAATTTGAAATCGTTTGGGCGTTGATCGCTATTATGTTTATCAAAAATAAACTGTCTTCTATTAAAATTACGCTGAAGTTCATGAACATTTAGATATTTATATAAATATATATTTTTTTTTTAAGTCAGCTCTAAAATTTCTGAGATCTAGATTTTCCGCCGGACGGGCAGGCAGTGTCTGTCCGTCTGTTTGACTGACAGGCTTTATCGACTTGTCTCTTGATGGTGATTAAGAGTATGTGTTGGTCGGAGACGCCTTCTTATGTCTGTAAATATATTCATACATATTCGGTAGGCACAAACACCCATCTACCCTTATGGATAGCGGTATAAAAATCGGCCGATAATTTGTTGGGTCAGAGATGTCTCCTAAGTTGCAATGCATCTCTTACTATGCCCTATGCAAGGCATAAAAATGGCGACCCGAATTCCGTTATGGTCTGCTGTGCTGAGGGGACATATTTTATTTGCAACACATACCAACAATTATGTCGCATACTCTAGACTGCGAATTATGTCCATAAAATGGACTATCACTAAAATGATCAAAAAATGAGCGAGTCAAGCAACCCACCGAGTGCGAGTGTTGCAAATAACAACGGCCAAATGACAGAGTAATTATGCAATTATATTGAAGCGCGCTGCAGTTCATCGAACGTAGAGGGGCAATATAAGACTTAATTAAAACTAACGAGAGCAACAGTCGAGCGGCACGCGGCAGTGGGATACCCTTCGACCTATGTTCCAACGTAGTTTAACTTTTTTTTTAAATTCATACACATGCATATGTCTTTCTAATTGTTCTCGACAGATGGCGCTCGCGCTCGTCTGTTTCCCTTGTTAACTGACACAAAAACTTGGTGTTATGCTCAAACTTTCTTAAATATCTTCAGTGTTTCTTATCCGATCAAATTTGAAGGATACGTAGCTATTAAAGTTAGCTAAGTATTTAATAAAATTGGAAATGTTTAACTTGTTTACATCGCTCACAAATCGAGCTGAAAAAATATTATATTAATTTCCGGGGCGGTGGACGTGGTACCCTACATTTGAAATAAACTCAATCAGTGCAGATTATTGAAACTATTAACGTAAATTAAGTATCCCTAGTTTTAAGAGATCTGTTTCAGACAGACAGACGCACATGGCTCAATCTACTCGGTTAGTGATCCCAAGCAAGAGTAGATATACTTTGTGAGGTCTATCACGGCTCTTTTTGCATGTTACGCACATTAGCACAAAGTAAGTATACCCCACTATCATTGGACGAATGTTATAAAAACCCGCAAATGCGGCGTCGTTTCTTCTTTGCCTCCATTGTAAGGACGCAATGAAAAAAGAAAATATGTCCGAAAAGTCAAGTTATGTACCATCCACCAACCTTATTATTTGTGTACACAACAAAAGTTTGTTATTATTATGGATTTACAGGGGCGGACAAGCTAGTACAAATTCTAACTAAACTGAATCTACGTACTTACTAAGAAAAATAAAATTGGAGTCATATACGAGTAAAATAGAAAACTTTTTGGACTGTGGCACACCAATTTCCGCCTGTTTCATACGCTTTCAGTTGAAATAATGGCATGCTGCAGATGGCAATGCTGCTTATAATGCTGTCAAAACAACACCGCTTCCCTTGCCCAGGAAGCACCAGTGGCTAAACACTTTTTCTTTTAGTTTTGCTGCTCAATTATTTAGTAGTACTACAGTACCAAAAACTAGCAAAACCACGAACAAGACACTTCCCTGTTGTCCCACGTATTGGAATTTGGTCCGTAGCGGAATGTGAAATGTGGATCGACACGTTTCGAAAACCAACCAACGTCGTACTTCTTTTTAACACCTACAACAGCTGTTCGATTGTTGTGTTTAGATTGTCGCACTTGGCTTGTCATTCAACGATTGGGGTCCGAGAGCGGTAACTATTACTGCGGACAGTCGCTCCGAAACTTGCGGGAAGTCGGGGATGGCCGGCCAGGGACTAGATGTCATTAGATAAATATCATTGGTGGCCTTTGACACTGCGCCGCCACCATGATGATTCGAGCCTATAATGCGGCCAGGGCTTCTAAAGCAAACGAATGTTCTCGCAACAGGAAGTTTAAATAATAAACGAAATTAGAAAATAAACAGTTGGGCAATTTTATACGGGGTGTTAAGGAAGCCAAATTAAGTATCTACAAAGAACTCCTGTGTAAAGTACTGAGCGACTGGCGACGAGGGGCGAGTGTCAACAAACCGTAGTTGTGTTATAAAGTTATTAGAATTTTTATAATTATAAAAGGAATATCAAACTAATATACAAGTATACAGTTTTTGTCCTTATATATTTGGGAAGTGTTTTTCTTCAGTTAATTAAAACTTAAATTCCATTTTAACTTGTGTTTATTATATGATTGGTTTATTTATCTTTAGTATGTTATAGGTATACATATGCCAAAACAAAGAGTTGTGTTAAACAAAGTCATAATAACCCTCTACCTAAAGAAAGCGGATGTATCCAGGAAGAAAAACTACTTTTGCCCTATTCTGTACCCATGCAGGTTCTACATTGATTTTTTTTTATTTTTTTGCTTTTGAAGGAAATTAAAAGAGCACAAAATGTAAAAGAAAATATAATTTGTAATATTTCCTGCTACTTGGACAGAAACCTTAAATGCACTGCTTTTAAATTATCTGTTGCAGTGTCGCACACGAATAGTAAATTTATAAGAAATGCGTTGTTTAAAGCTATTGTAACGTTTCTTCAACATTTGTTTTAATTCATTAAATATAAACCGAGATTTAAATGAGCGTATATCAACGCGTAAGAACTCTTATTTAGAAAATTAATCAGAACAAATGTGAAGTAGAAGTGTTTCAACTTTCTTCAATTTTGCATTGAAATATTTCAGGAGTAAATGTAAAATATGCTTATATGAGTTAAATGTAATAGATTCTCAATAAAATTATATGAAAAAACAGACATTTATGGACTTTGAATTTTCTGGCGGCCTTTGACCTTCCTGAAGAGTTAACCATATATTATGTAAGTAACGGTCGATATAAATATACAAGTTTTAAGGAAAAACGATAGACGGCAAAACTCATGGCCCAGAAACATAAACAAACTGGCTACTTATGCCGATCGAAAATGTAATTTATGCCAATGAATGTATTGAGTTGAAATACCCATTACGATTGAAACTTCACTTACCTTTCAGCATTTAAATCCATTATTGTACGGCTCTTAAATGCCGCTAGAGTTGAAAGTTACAATAAACTTTGACTAAGAAAACTTCTTGAAATGCAGTAACTGGTTTTTTTAGTTACATAAAGAAAACTGAAAATGTAATTGAAAATATAATGAAATGAGTTTAAAAATGTTTCATACAGACAGAATAATAATTAATTTATCACTTAGCCTTATCGCCAAACGCGTATTGAATATTCGAGTTGTTAAAATTATTATTTTATAGAATAAATCTGTGCATTAATCCTACACCTATGCAAAATCCCAGCCAAGAAGTAAGAACGACTAGGTGCAGTTTTCATTACGTTCAGATGTTTTTCATTCTTTTGAAATTGAAAACATTTTTTATAACGTTCGACCGTTCATATTTAAAAATATGGGTATACTAACTTTGTACAAATGTATCATCTGGTCATCCGGACAGACAGACATGGCTTAATCGACACGGCTAGTGATCCTGAGCAAGAATATATGTATGTACTTTGTGGAGTCTCCAGCGGCTCCTTCTGCATGTTACATACATTTGCCCAAAATTAGTATACCCTTTTTTCACAATTTTCAATGGTAGAAGAGTATAAAAGAACACACAGTTCTCAGCTATTATAAATAGTACAGACACCAAAGTTAGCAAGAAGGCTGCACAACACAAGGCGCAGAACAAGTTTAGATCATGTGTCTGTAGATGTGCATAAGAGCATGAACGCAATGCGTGGCTGAAGTATTTGTTGTTGGGTTTTTTTTTGGGTTAATAAATGTTTCAACATTATTCGGAGGGTATCTTACTGTCGGACGCACTCGACTGAAGTTGTCTTTAGTTGTCAGTTTGCAGATTTGTGTTTGCGTGTGCAAAAATGAGTATGCAGGGAGCGAGAAAGAGCGCTAAAAGAGGCAAATAGGCACAACAGAAAACGGGTTCCATTATTGGTGTGTTTGAGAGCATCTTGTTAGTCGGTTAATTAATGTGTTTCTTCTGTCGCTGTGCATTTTAATGTGGACTGCTTACATACATTCTTAAAATATTCCAATCCATTGTCCATCGTATTCTCACTTTTTTTGATGCACCTTTTTTCCTCCCTATACTAAAATTTTGTTGTACACAACTCTTATTTTAACCAGTAACCTGCCTCACACCCTTCTGCCTACACAAAGTTAGCATACCATTTTTTGATCATTTTGTATTGTCGAATGATGTAAGGATTGTATCGCTAATAATAATTTCTAATATACAGTTACAATTATTTATTGATATGTGATCCTTGGCGACCTTTACAATTGATAAGGTTTTATTTGGAATGCGTTCTTGTTAATGACGAGGAAAAGATTTACCTTGGTTTTTTCTGCACTGCCAGCAATAGATTAATAAAAAACATACGAATTTTTAAGTTTATTGGGACAAAGCTATTCGAAATTTACCTATCAGTGACAAAAATGCTAAAACCACGAATATAGTAAATTTAATGCCACGTTGGACCCCATACAAGCCAAATAATTATCTGCAGTCGAGTATGTTGTTTTATACTCATCATCTACCTAATCGTCCACCAAAAAAGCCTCTTACACAGACAGCTTCAATGTTTTTGTACTGCATACTTGCAGGCGGCAGTCCTGTGCAATGCACTATGGGGAATTTGGTCTGTTTTTTTTACATTAACCCTCATCGGTTGTTGGTATGCGCGCGTATACCATTTCATGTTTCAAGCCCCAGCTTGACTTATCAAATGTTTATCAATGGATTTGAATTTTGGCCCAACTAAATATTTTCGCAAGTACTTTCACACCACTGATCAGCAGGTGGCGCTGTTATTGCGAAGTGCTGTAATTAATAAATAACTCATGATGGAGTTTTTATTATATTATTATGTAAGTCTTTAGAAATATTGAAGGAATTTGGCGTGCCTTATCCTTTCTATTTAAACCAAAACCTGTCATTTGACAAATAATTTGTATGGCAACTACACGTTATAGTAGTCCGATTTTGATGAAATTCGAGATCGTATTAAAGATCATATAAAACTAAAATGGTATAAGTTTGAAAGCCATATCTTGAAATATAACAAAAATCGGCTGATTGATTGAATGGCAGATATACGATATATCTGCCCTATCCGCTTCGTTCCAACTTATTTGTAAGTGATAATGCATAAAATAAATTAATACTAAGTTTTATTGTGATATCTCACTAATTAAAGTGAATATAGGATTTTCCTTACGCATTTTCATCGTGATGTTGCTTCCTAAAAAATTACTTTTCTCAAAAACCGCAAAAAACTTAGTAAGAGACTAGATGATCTGAAAAGGGAATTGATGCCTCTAAAATATGCATATAGACAATTGCTGAACAAATTTGAACATTTTCTTGTAGCTCCTTTCAAAGTTGAAATTATTCTTTTTAAATACATGTAAACACTACTCTCTAAATGTACAAATTTTTAGAAAAACGCGCACTAAATAATAAAAGTATTTATAACAACGCATAGTTTAAACCCTAAAAATAAATATCCATTTCAATTTTGACCGTTTAAGATTGGCACTTTGAAAAATTAAGATTTTAAAGTTCCTTTTCAAAATAGAGCGCAATACGAGTAAGAGCAAGTTCTGTTCGCTTGGATTTACAGCTAATATTTTAACATTAGACTGTTAAGTTAGCATTTGCATGGTGGAGGATGATCCTTTGATCTATTCCTTATACGTTAATGCTAAAATAATTCAAAACTGCATACTGGTAAAAAACACATTTTTGTAAAAAAAAACTGGTCAAATTTCTCACAGTGCAATGGGCGTAGCGCTAACGTAATTATTTTTGAACGTACTTCTATTTTATTTCACCATTCATTTTAATTCTGCGGAGGCGTAAGCGGGCGGCCCCATGTTCTATAAGAATTACCTAATCTGTTTGTAATCATAGTGCTATCTCTTATACACACAGGCATACCGACAGATGGAGATTACTATATCGACTAGGATGTTGATGCAGATAAAGAATTTTTACTATTACTTTGTACCGTCGGACCCGCCTCATTCTTTCTTATAGAACCATCCCGAATTAAAATAATAAGTACACACTTTAACTTTGATCTTAGTTTTACCGTAGTTTATATTTTGTATTGTGAATAAGTGATCTCATAATTAACCATGGGAAACCCCATGGCTTAATTTAAAGCCCACTTTCATTTAAAAAACACCCGTACTATGTAATCCCTAGTGACAATTATATAGGGTATCGAAATTGGCGCGTTCCAGACTTCACAGGCTATTTTCAAGGAAATTGAGCATGGAGTTAAGGTACCCTCAATACAAAATATACATTTTACTGAAAAATTATATAACAAAAAAGTTATATTTTTGGGTCAAAGAAATATACGGATTGTTTCACCGGATGAAAAGAGGTGGCAACATAATGGAGGGATACAACACCAAATATTTTCGTAGAAGGGGTCGTAATTAATGTTACTTTCACTATTATTCAAAAAAATATCTAAGTTAAATTTATTTATAGTACGAGTACACATTTTAAAACCAATTATACTCAATTTATACAAATATCTATAAGAGCCAAAGATCGTGAATTTCTATGTACTAAATGTTATTGTTTGCTGTTCTTTTTACAAGCAACGAATTGCGCAGTCAGCGTTGATGTTAACTACGGCAGCGACGCAACATTCTTCTCGTTATTCTGCTTGAAGCGAAAGAGCGAATTTCATAGTGTGAGTGCATAAGGCCAGAGCGTTTTTTGTCAAAGAGAGCGTAATCATACATATGTGTATGTGCCAATGTGTGTGTGCCATTGGTCGTGGGGAAAAATAAAGAGAACACAAAGTGGCGCGAATAGGGCATTTGGATGGCGCATTTTTTACCGCCTAAAATCCATTTTGATGGCGGGAAAAAGTGCAATCAGGCGGTAAAAACACCAAATGTGCGAATTGATTGTATATACATAGGTAAGTGAATCTTTACCAACATCGAAAAAGTTGTAGAATTATAAGTTTAAATATTGCACACATGTTAACTCATGGGTAATTGGGTCAGCAGAATCTGATTCTAAAGTGACAATGTAATACAGTTGAATACATTTGTAGAAGAACCAGTAAGTGCAGTTTTACTATTGCCACATCTAGTTGTCTGCAGGTCTGTAGTCTATTATATACATATATTATTATCTGCAAACCGTGCACAATTTTGACAGAAGATTTGGTAAACCTTTTTCTTTTATAGCTGAAAATTTATATTAGAACTTCTAGTTTTGAGCAAATGTACCAAATGCAAAAGAAACCACGACGATTGGAACATACACTTATGCTCTTATTATACACACACGGACATTTTTATCCCATACTTGTCACACGCGTAAATTATTGTACCAAATTCACATTATTTTGACATAGTTTTACCTAAAGTTTTTTTTTATTTGTAATACGATCATTTGCCTTTAGAAACAAAACTTAATTTGCACTTAAAAAATAAAATATAATACGTCGTCACACGCCGAGCACGAACTTTACCAAGCAGCAGCTGAGCGGTGATCAGAAAGAATTGGTGGTAAGGCAACGGCAACGACGACAACTTGTCGGTGAGAGAAAAAGAGAGCCGCCGTCGACTACGAGGTTTGTAGGGGCAGAGCAACATATGTATGTGTATGTACGTTTAAAAATGTTAATATGTGCAAGTGAGAGCGAAGCCAGCACCAAAAATGCAACAAACACACTAGCAATATGGTCTTGTTGTTGTTAGTCCAATTAACATTTAACGAGAGAGCGCAATGATCAGAGAGTGCAAGAGAGCGTACCAAAAGCCACACAAGGAGAGTGCGTGAAGCCCAAGTTAAAAGTTCTGAACTCACAGCGGTTCCTTCAAAAATCACCTAAACATTCCTTTATCCCTCCAGTTTTTATTGAATGAAAATTCCTTCAGTGACGCCTCTGTTAAACCTGGTCTGTGTATGAGTGCGAATACATGAGCTAATCAGCTGTTCTGTAGCGCTCTTTTAACGAGCATTACGCGGTACATCTGTTGAGCTGCCACATTGGCAAAGAAATTATGCCAAAGATACTAAGAAAATTGAACGATTTCCCCTCTTCATTTTGCAAAAGAAATAAATAAAGGAGCAAATCATACAAAATAATAGTATTAATATTAAATCAAAATCTAAGCAAATAAAATGACGAAAATAGGTCAATTTAATAAATGTTTACATTGAGAATTTAAACATCAAATATTTTGAGCCTTTCCGGCAACACCGATCGTAACACAAACAAACAACCGAGAGTTTATTTCGAGCTCGTAAAATTTATACGTTTTGGCACCAACTTTAATGACTCCCTGTATCTTTTTCTTGAATGAAACATTTTGCGTCGAGGGATACTGTAAAGAGGGCAGAGCTCGTAGAACCTAATTTCATTATTTGCACAAAAATAACTGTTAAAACAACTTAGTTATCAATCAACAAAGTTGCAAATTTCCCGCGCGCGGGAAGCTACGCCAACGTCAGTCCTCTCTATCAAGTGACAGCTGAGCCGAATGCGCGCTTGGTGAAGTAAGAGCGCAACAGCACAGACGGCGTTAACAGTGACGCCAACTTTCATAGTTATCGCAGAGCACAATGCAAAGGTAAAAAACAATAAAATTTTTAAAAAAATTCATATTAACTATCGCTTGGGAAGGGATTGCAATAGAAAAAATTGAATGAAGATCATCTTTCTAGGTTCAAAGCATGTCAAGAGGCCACATTGACCACTCACCTGGATTACGACTTTTTATGCCTAGTGGCGGTAGAGCTCAAATTAATTTTATATCTGTAGCCACGCGCACTGTGACGACAGTAATTAATTGCCGATATGATCCACGCGGATGAAAATAATTGCCTTCACACATACAGCAGCTCTAGGTCCAGAGTTTTTCGCCTTTTAACCTTGCTTGTCCGAACACTGAATTAGTCAAGTCCAGTGCGTTATAATTGTAGCTGTAATTTTATTAGTCCATCTGTGTGTTGTCCAGTACTAGGCTCACTATTTATACAATAACGAATGTTTTTCAATTACAAAAAATGAAGTGTTGTGATGATGCTGAGAGAACCTTCTCTCTTTATCGATATCGTTTGATAATAAGAGCACTTTTCTAGTGATGATCGATTTTTGACAGTGAAACGATGTTTTTGAATTCAGTGACAAACTGCAGTTCACAGCGAAATATAGGCTGACGGGTAAAATACCACTTTAAGAGTAAAGACCACTTTTCTAATAATTGAGTTCTGATAGTGGAACGATGTTGTGACGTTTCTGTTACAGTTAATTGAGTCAACAAAAAAAATCTCATAGTGATATCAAGTAATAGAGAAAAGAAATGAAAAACAAAAGTCGTGTTTCTCGACAGAAACTCTATTTATAAAGATAGAGACTATAAATTTTTGATTTATTGATAATAATAATGTTGAATTAGACATTTTATTCTATCGAAGAATAAAAAATTATTTATTGATATTCTTTCGTTAAAGTCGAGGTCCTGCATAGTTGTATTTTATTTTATTTTTTCCCCCGTAAATTTGATATTCATTTATATCGTTCTATGGGAAATAGGCTTATTTTTATGATTTTTCTTAAAGCGCTCTAAAATATATCTTGTTTGTTATTTTGTTGTATTAGATAAGGTAAAGGTAAAATAGTTGTCTGCTTACTGGTTGGACTACATTTAAAATGATTTTAGGTAAAAGAATTATTTGGCGGTCGGTTTAAGTTTTTATTGAATTTTGAATATAATGATATGTACATGTATTTTGTTGGCTATTTCGAAGTAAAACGTCGCAATAATACGCATAGTGTCCTACAAGCGATTATTTTAACGGATATACATAATAATATTTTATTTTATGAGGGGCATATTGCATATAAATTAGCGCACGCTTTTTCTAAATAATTGGAAACTTCTTGCTTGCTTAGTTTTCATTTAAAACTAAAACACCGTACCGTCACAAAATGTTGCAGGCGGACTGGCGCCCTGCACAAAAAGGCAAAAACAAAAAATAGTAAATAGTATTATACCTTTACCTTAGATTATGTTCTTCTTTACTTAGGTACTTCACAAATAAAATAAAACCAATTAAAGCAGTTTCTTGGTGATGTTTTCGCTATGTATACACGGTGTGTCCCAAAAATAACCGAACTTTATATTTAAATCATACAACATACAGCGCCATCTATTGAAAATTTGCAACATTAAAAAGATACATTCATCCTCTTTCAAACGCACCTAACTTTATGTAAGTCGGATGACAGATTTAAAAGTGACAGCCATTTCAATAAAACCAAAAGTGTGCTAATGGTTCAAAAATAAATGAGCAAATATAAAATTTTGTGTCAAAGTTAAAAAAAATATGCCAAGACATACGAGCTAATGAAAAAAGTTTATTGTGATGATTGTATGAGCCGTACGCAAGTCCGTATACGTGGTTTACACGATTTAAAAATTGTGAGGATTTAAATGACGACCCTAGAGCAGAACTTCCAGAAAAAAAGTAAAAACACTTTTTGGAATATTTTAACTGAAGATTTGGGGAAAAGAAAGGTCTGTGCGCGATTTGTTCCACATTAATTAAATAACGACCAAATAACCGAACAAAAATGAACGAATTTTTAATGAAAAAAGGTATTTCTCTCATCGGCCATCCTCCGTATTCGCCTGACCCTGTGACTATTTTTTATTTCCAAAACTGAAAACCAAGATGAAGGGAGTATTTTATGATGATATCCCAGCCATTCAAGCAGCAGTAACCGAGGTACTGAAGAACATTTCTATAAATGACATAAAAAAATCTATGCATGCGCTGCTTGATCGTTCCAAACTTTGTATTGAGTCAAATAGAATCGATTTTGAATAAATAATAACTTTCAAAGATAATAAGTGTATTTTTTTTATAACCAAAAAGTTCGGTTATTTTTGTGACACAGTGTGTACATCTTAAACACCAATATTTTTGAATAAAGTTGGAACAATGTGGTCAACGGTACGAAATGTACTTTCGTTATAAACGCATAACCGGTACTAGTCAGCCAGCTGTAGACTGTTGAAAAATTTAGCCTGATCTTGGATATGGGATTGAATTGGTCGGCACATTTTTAAGCCTAGACAGTTCAAGTAGAAATATCCGGTGATCAAGGCTCAGTCCTGCTTTACAAAACAATCTTGAAGTCAACCTAGACCTACAGAATTCGACTGTGGAGTGCGGCACCGACCACGAGTTTAAATGTTGTTCACAGGTAGCGAGGTATATACATTTGTACAGTTCTACAAATACAGTTGTAGATCCTTTAGTGGTGCGGAGACGGGCGAAAGTATTTCGGTGATGTTCACATTTGCATGTATTGCAGATCCGTATCCCAAGGGAGATAAAAAATAAATTATTTTCGCATGTTTTAACATCCACTTAACATCGATAGATAAATAGCATAAATTTAAATAAAATAAGAACGAATGTGCGCACTGCTTATTATCTTTATGTGTTTAAGAGTTCTATGTTTATTGCAAGTTTGTTTTGTAAACAGAGCACAGGACGAAACTTTTTCTAGCAGTGTTTATATCGGGGATTGCTTAAACCCACGAGCCGCATAATCAGCAGGGGCCGAGCGATCAGAAACACGGGGATATCCCTCATCGCCGGGCACACAGACTTCACGAGACGAGATTACACGCCAACCACCTTTGCGTGTCCAATCCTGCATAATAGAAAGTGACACGAGTTGCCAAGTCAGGTAAATACCGTTGAAATCTTCATGGACGTACTTACATTTTGATTATATTTAAAATAGTATGCGCCGGAATAAATGCCCGCCAGCACAATCAACGCCTTGCCGGTCCAGAAGCGCACTGTGTATGCGCGTTGGAAGCCCTTGAATAGGATGCAGATTTGAATAATTTGTTGATTACATAACGAAAAAAAATTTCAACTTACCAACGCTGGTGTAAGTGCCTTACATAGTCCGTCCAATGGTGCGCGATACAGCCGCTTGATAGGATTGTTAAGCTCACGTTCGAGTGCTGGCACCTTACATGGACCGTGGTGCAGCTCCTGGTCCTTCAGCCATTGCTTTCGCCAGGCACGTTCATCGGAAGTCATACCGATGAGGCGCTCACGTTCTCGCACCATACGCCCCGCTATGGCCATGGGCTTTACGCCGCCAGTGTCTGATGCGCCGCCAGCAACCATTTTATATGCTCTTTTCAGTCTTAAAAACAACCAGAAAAAGTAAAAATGTTCTGAAACAAAAATATTTTGTCAAAATACGCACCGACGGAAAATCGAAAACAGCTGGTTTATTTTGTAGTTCAGCACGAAACGTCGACATTCCGTGTTGCCAGTATTTATTCAAAAATTGCTGTGAGAGATTGCTTTTTCCAGGCGCCAAAGACCAAGACAATTGATCGTTCTAGAACTCGACGAAATATGACGAAAATAATAAGGAAAAGTTTTATAATTTCGCGAAGCTTGGAAGATAAAGCCTCTGATTAGCCCAGATTTTGTTTAAAAATTCTCAGCTGAAATGATTCATGTGACCAGATATCGCAGAATTCTTGCCAAATGATGTATTTTAGTATTAATCGGATGGCATATGTAAATATCGTTATCGGCGCGGTCACATTTCTATGCTCTTGCACTGTTCTCATTTCGGAATTTCCTTATTATTTTATTCAAGACATTATTTTAACGACTGCAAAGCCCAATATTTTTTTCCATGTTTAAGTAAGTATTCCAATAATAATGATTTAATAAAAACTGGGGCTAAGAAATGTATATGCCATAACACAGCAGATTCATATGTTAACTTGTTTGCTTTTCAGCACGACAAAGTGGGAAAAATGGAATCAAAGTATTTGATTTGCAACAATGGAATTACGTCCATGGCCTCTGTCTTTCCAGTCAAACGTAAACTGGAAGCCACGAAGGAACATAATGGCATAAAGAAGTATAATTACAGTTCGCCTAATCTGCACAAAAATGTGATGACGAACAAACGAAACAGCATTGAACAGGATCGTAAGTCACTGCCGGTGTACAATTGCCGGCAGCGCATACTGAGGGAGCTAGAGTCGAATGACACATTGCTAATAATGGGCGAGACTGGATCCGGAAAGACGACACAAATACCACAGTTCTTGCTTCAGGCGGGCTATGCGAGGAACGGTATCATTGGAATTACCCAGCCGCGTCGTGTTGCAGCCATTACGATAGCTAAGCGAGTAGCCCAGGAGCTTTCTAGTAATATTGGGGATGTTGTTGGCTATACGGTGCGTTTCGAAGACACAACAACGGAACGCACGCATATCCGTTACATTACGGATGGTATTCTGCTGCGCGAGGCCATTGGGGATCGTCTTTTACGCAAGTTTGCTGTCATTGTACTAGATGAGGCACACGAACGTACGGTCAATGCGGATGTTCTATTCGGTATTGTAAAAGAGGCACAACAGGAACGCCGAAAATACAAACTACCCAAGCTCAAGATTATAATAACTTCGGCCACTATGGACATAGACCACTTTGGCAAATATTTCAATATTAATGGTATGTACTTGGAGGGACGTACGCATCCGGTGTGCGTAATGCACGCTAAGGAGCCACAGGAGGACTATATACACGCAGCACTGGTCACCCTCTTTGATATTCATCGCCACGAACCAATTAATAATGATGTGCTCATATTTCTCACCGGCCAAGAGGAAATTGAGGCCTTGGCGCAGCAAATCCGACAGCTGGCTCGGATCAACAACTCGGGTCCCTCCGATGTGCGCGTGTTTACCCTATATGCCCAGATGGCTCAGGGCAGACAATTGGAATGCTTCCTCCCTGTGCCGGCAAATACAAGGAAAATTGTATTGGCCACCAACATTGCGGAAACTTCAATTACAATACCGGGAATCCGTTGCGTGATAGACTGTGGGTACGTCAAAGAGAAGTCATTCAATCCCAGCTCTGGTTTAGATATCTTAAAGACAGTTTCCATCTCACAGGCGCAGGCCTGGCAAAGAAGTGGACGAGCCGGGCGCGATGCTCCAGGAAAATGTTATCGAACCTATACGAAAGCGACCATGGAAAACTTTCGTGTTGCTCAAGAGCCAGAGATTTTACGTTCCAATCTTACCTCAACGGTTTTACAGCTGTTGGCGTTGGGTATTAATTGCGACCGTTTTGATTTTATCGATCCGCCTCAGAAGGATAGTATCCAGAACGCATATAAAACCTTGGAGTATTTGGGTGCTATAAAATCTGCCGAGACTTTAACCATCAGCACTGCAGGACTTCAGATGGCAAAGTTTCCCCTGGATCCACGATATGCCAAACTCCTGCTCTCGGCACCCAAATTTGGCTGCATGGAAGAAATGCTCAGCCTAGTGGCGGCGATTTCGAGTGATAACGTATTCATAGATCACGCCGATAAGAGCGAGTTGGCCGCCCTGGCTCATGCCAAATTCCTGTCTAAACACGGCGACCATTTGACGCTTCTTAGCGTCTTCACCATCTTTCAAAAAATCGAAAAGCCAAAAGTCTGGTGCCATGACAACTTTCTGAACATAAGGAATTTAACCTATGCTCGCAATGTGCGCAATCAACTTGTTGAAATTAGCTTAAGAATGGGACTTGTCTTTAACAGCTGTGGCGATAATACAGATGCCATCAGAAAGTGCCTATTGACGGGTTTGTTTGGGAACATTGCCCTCCTTCAAAAGGAGGGACACTATTTAACCCTTAATGGTCGCGTCAAGGCAAAAATACATCCTTCGAGCGTTTTACATGGCAATTACAAACCACAGTGTATCGTCTTTACTGAAATGGTTCAAACCGAGCAAAATTTCTTGCGTCAAGTTAGTGAGATTAGCACAAATTGGATCGATGAAGTTCTTCCTAACATAAAGGTTACCATTAAATGATTCAATTTTATATGTTTTTATTGATTATTCCTTAAAACGTGAATAAAGCCCTTTCATATTTTTAAATACGATTTTAAGTGCACGTGATCGTACCTTAAACCCTTTTCAGAATACGCATGTAACCACAACCGGCATAGCAGATCTTGCAGTGTGTAAAACTCAATTTTTATTGACACCTTCCCGTATAGCAGGAAACAGTAGTGAAAATCTATCTTTGGTTTACTTAATGTTCTCTACTTATAGAGTCGATCTGCAATTTTACATTTGCATCGTATGTATTTACTATTTACAGCTTAGGAAAAAAATAAGTCAGACGTTCGATTTTTTTAGACTCACCAACAGAAACACGCGGTCGTCTACCAGATGACCACACGGAACTTAACAATTTTAAGCGCTGGAGACACCTAAATTGAAATGAAGGTTTCGATATACTCTGAGCAAATCAAGTTTGTTTCAAGTGCTGGGTGCACTTGGAGTATTTGGCAATATTTACACCTACATTAGTAATTAATTTTGGTGGTGTCTATCCCAATTGCTTCTTTTATAATGAATAACAAAAAGACATATTGAAGTTAAGATTGATAGTTGTAGATTTGTAAATTTTTTTAAATATGTACATGCATGTTTATGCAAATACTTCTCTGTGATCGCATATAATACAAACATGCTTACTTTTTCTTGATATTATTTATTAATATATATATATATTATATACACAAAACCGAGACAAAAATACGGAAATAATGTAAACAAGTTATAGAAAAGTGTGCTTATGTTAAGTACATGGAATTCTTCAATTTCCGATATATGGTCATATCGAAATAAAAATTTAAACACAGGGAACTACTTACATTCATCAGTCAATATGTACATGAATGTGTATATAGATGGTGGTCTTTACAGATGTCCTTGCAGGGAATCGCGCAGAAAGATAGGGCTGCTAAAAGACTTTCCTTCAACTAAATGAGCAAGATTTTCACCAGCATAACTAACAAAAGGTGAAATTTCACAGATATCACCGTGTACTATACCACCGGCATTTTCGATATATTTGCGATGTAGTCGATGCAAGTCCGCTCGAGCTGTACTAGGACAATCCTTCCCAGCAGCATCTGCATTCTTTAGGGCACTAAACTCCTCTTCTCGACAAACTTCCATGACAACAAATTTTTCAGCAAACTCAAAGACATCGAAGACAAACTTCTCAATCTTGATGCCATTTGGTTTATCGGGTATCAACCGTTTGCCGGAGTTATCCATAAAGGGTATCTTTTTTTTGGCCACATGCAGTTTTAGTTCTCGCTCATATATTTTGCCTACCTTTTCAAGGAAGTCAGCAGTAAAAAAGTGATTGCATATATTACCCGCATTAAACGTTAGTCGACCATCCGAGTTACGCATTTCGGCAGTTTTGGCTGAGACTTCACTGTACTCTACAACCTGGTACTTTCCATCGACTATGGCAACTACACCAACAGCCTCATTTGGAGCAGATTTTTCCACCACCTTAGCCGCACAGTCCGCTTTCTCTTGCACACAATAGCCAATAAAGACGGGATCGGCCACCTTGATTAGAATGTTGTCTACGCTATGCGCGTGTACATAAAGAACACCGCGTTGCTGCATGTCGTCCAGAATCCCAGAAACGTGCATTGCTCTGTAGATACCACCGTTTCCATCAGGTGACTGCGACACTCGATACTTTTCGTCAAGTATAATACGTCCATCATAGTCGAAGCACGGCAGTGATCCCTGCTTAAAAAGAATCACTTGATTTTGCTGCAGTCCAAAATAGTTATTTGTTTGCAAATATTCAAGCGTCGGTTGCTTCGTTTGCTCCGAAGTCATGATGTACCACATTATGCAGCCTCGTTTGCCAGTCAAATCTTCAGCAAGCTTCTCCAGCTTTTGAATACGTTCGGCTTGTATGCGAAAAAGGGTTTTATGGGACTGCAAACCAACATCAAACATGCCCTTGGGTTGATCGAAGCCTAGTCGAGTGCCTGCATTGAAGGTAAGTTTTACATGAATACATACATATACATTTTTGTAAATTCTGTGAAATATATATATTCTTATACACCTAGATATTAGAAACTATAAAAGTTTGTGCCATCAAACTTTGTTACAACATACTTTATTGCATTTCTGCCTTCATGAGCATCTTGATCTTAGAAACTATAAAACCTGGCGGCATCAAACTAAGTTAAAAAATACGTTATTTTAATTGCCTTAGTATTAAATCAATCCAGGTTGCAATCCGGCAACAGGCATTCTTAGTTTTGCAGTTGTTAATTAAAGTATTTGTTTGTTTTTATACCCATTAAAAATAGTCAAACAATAACAAGCAAAAGGAAACGTGGCAGACCCCACAAAGTATATACAGGGTGCGATATTTTAAAATTCAGTATTTCAACATTGCGGAAGTCTGACATTTTGAAGCCGATTTTTAACAAATGAGCAAGATTTACTTAGTTTATAATTGCATTTATTTAAAATTTAGAATAAAACGTCAATTAAATGATCACATTCATTTAATACACAAACAGTTCCGTGTTTTTTTCGTTCATTTCAGGCATTATAGCAGCTATTTCGGCTTATATAAACTTCACTTTTTAAAAGCCTCAATGAAAAAATCAGGTACAGTAAAATCTGAATCGGCCACTCCAAATACCGATTTCTCATTTCTCGATTTTACGATAAGTACGCACTGGAATCGCGTTCAGTGGCGCTGAATAGCATCTCATAATCATGCACATTTGTCAAAATCGAAGGTTGCTGTATACTAGCATGTGAATGCAATCAAATGGTGCCAAACAATAAAGTGATCTATTTAATTATTTTGTTTTGCAAGGAGAGGTAGCAAACAGTTTAAAGATAACTAAGGAAACGTTATTCCTATTTATGTTCGATATCTTTGGTTTTGGTTAGAAAATTAGCTAGAAAAAAAATATATGCAGAAAGTTGAAGGATGAAACATAAGTTACCAAGCACGGATTACTTATTTGGTAAGGTGACGTATTTCGGGGGCCTGAAATATTTTTTCAAGTAAAATATTTTTAAAATGATAAACTTAAAATTGTAAATATTTCTTAATAATATAAAGGCAAAACTATTATCTACAATTTTTTTTTTTATTATAGCTATCACTGTTTCTGATACCTTAAGTCAGACATTTTACGAAAAATCTCTGTGATAATGCAACAACCGTATCTTTAATAACTTGTGATTTTTATTTTGAATATGGCTTCGATATAAATTACTGTCATCTTATTCCATAGCTTTTTTTTAAAGCTTTGTATCAACTTATCATTTAAGTCTGCCATAAGGTCAACCGCATTCATACTGGTTTTTATTTACATATATTTGTATGTGTGTTATCTGAGCAGGTTGTCTATACTCTTTTTGAAAATAAATATTATTAGTTAGTAGTTGGTCATTTACCGCAAGGAAGAGTCGATCTAGCCAATTCTATTTGCCAGTCTATAAAAATATTATAAAAACTTGTTACAAACTGGGCGCAAATGTTTTTTATTAATGCACGCTGGAAAATTTAAATGGGGCGACGCAAGCATAAGACGTCAAACAGAGTTAATGAACTGAAATAAGAGAAGCTGAAAAGCAACTGAAGCCGGCTGTTCATAAGAATGACTCAAAGTTCTTAAAGCGCCTTGTGACGTGTCTTGCATACTAAATTCCGAATTACAAGCAACAACATCAACAAGGGAAATGCTGATACTTAAGTTCAGTTAATAGGGTGCCTCAAAATGTCAATTTATGTAACTGGTGGAGCTTTGCATGCTTTTGATAGTGCGGTTCTGCATCAGCAAATAAGCATTTAACTCACACACAAGCATATGCATTTGTATTAACTTCCACGTCTGCAGCGTTGTTTGTTGGTGTTGTCGCTAATGTTAAAGATGATGATTATATTTATCTCAATTGCGAAAAGAAAATGACGAAAAGTAATTGATTGTAGAAAATACTTTTCTCTACGCTCTTCATGTTTGCTTATTTCGACCTGCGAGAGCTAACGTTTTCTAGTAGTTTCTTTTCTGTTGTGAAGGCAAAGAGAAGGTAATATTTTTATCGACCGAGGAAAACACGGAACACACATGTACAATGCTCACTTCGACGATTAAATTGTGTTGCAAAACAGCCCAAGAAAACAGGTTTTGACATAAAATTTTATCAACTATACGTTTCACAGCCAAATCTTAAGTTATTCGAACATTGGTTCTTATATTGTAACTATATAAATTATTATACTGATTAACATACAAAAAAGCTAGCATCAGAAAAAAATCAGTTTTAAACAAAACGTTTTCTATGATTTTGATTTAATATACAATAGTTTGCTCTTAATGTACATTCGTACGCACGAAAGTACATATAAGTTAGTTAAAAAAAAAAACTTACCTTGTCCACCTGCCATTAACAGTACAGCGACACGACTTTTGCTTATTTGCTGCAATCCCTCCTCGCGGTACATGTTGAGCTTAGTTTCCGAGGTGCGGATTGTGGAGAGAATCTGTCTATCTGGAATTGGCTGCAGACGATCGTCCAATTTGATACCATTTTCACCCAAAGAGATAGTGGCTCGATCAAAGTACTGCTTGATCTCATCCAGATTGAGGCTGTCAATGTCACGCTTCAGTAAGGTGCGTTCATCTACAGATATCTCAGACCAAAACTTAAGTAAATGCTCCTGGCCAACCTGAGCGAGCTTTGTGTACAGCTGCAGGTGATCTTCCATTTTCTGCGTTGATTTTTTCGCTAAGTGAAAGAAACAGTCAGATATAATAAGCTTGCAAATGTTGATATTTTATTTTTGCTTTTGTTAGTTTGCAGTCTTTCATTTATTGTTTGTCTTGTTTTTGTGTATATTTGCGTGATAAAACTTAAATAATGGCAAAACGGCAGGAAACCAACACGAACCGTTATACGGGGTAAGCAAAACGAAACTGTGCGCCAATCGCTCGCTCTCAGTGGTTTATCTTGTTCACAAGGTAAAGTTGTTTGCTGCCGTCGATGTCGCCGTCGACGTTGTTGTTGACGTCGACGTTGCACAGTGGGCCAGATACTTGATCTGATGGTCGTTAATAATACTATTCTAACTAATAAAATACAATATAAATACCAAAATAAAATAAAGTAACTTTTTTATTCTTTTTAGTTACAGCACTTCCCTTTAACGTGATGATGTTAATTTCAATGCTATAACCAAATTTTATATTTGACTCTTTCTATGGGATCTCAAATTTCCTCGATAGATTAAGAACAGCACTTACGTTGTAAAATAGATGTTATCCAAAAACGTAAAAAAATTTGGAGAGAGCGTGAAAGCGTTTAACAATAGTTAAATTGTGCGTAACTACAACTTGAAACTGATGAAAAATTTTTTTAGTACCTATGTTAAACATAAGTTTTAAAGTTATGTAATTTCAATGTCGTCATAAAATTTTCCTCAACCACGTCTGTGGCTCCTCAGAGCTTTAATTTATTTTGTAGCGAAATTATGCAAAATTGCTTTGCGTTTTGTTTGAAGTAGTCCCTACCTATATTTAACGCTGGTCCCAATTTAATTTTCTTTAAGGCCATGGCCAAAATTTGAAAAAACTTTGAGACTCTGGCGAACACACAACATATACAAGCAGTAGAGCTACTAAATTGTTTGAAAAACATGTAAACATTTGAAATTGGAAGCAGTGTGCATTAGCTTTTTCAATACCAGGCACGCATGTGTGTAAACAATCTTGTATGTTTCCGAGTGTGAGGCTTTTGACGTGTTGCACGTATTCGTGTACAAAGGTGTGTATGTATGTATATAGGAACGTATACTTTTAATAGGTACAAACGTGTATTTCCAGCCTTATGTTATCTTTTATTTATTAATTAAATGTTTGTTTGCAATAAATACTGTTAGTATATTGTTAAACAAGTACAAATGACAATTATTGCCGTAGAGACAGTTTATAACAGGTGAACTTGAAATGTTAAGAAACAATTTTTTTAAACCCTTCGACCATTGCACTTTGGGAAATTTGACCCGTTTTCTGGCCAAAATTAATATCTCAAGAACGGAGTGAAATATTCAACTTCGGTTTTTTGCATTGGTTTACCAGAACTTCTACCAATTTTACTAAAAAAAATAGTGGGCGTGGCTCCGCCCATTTTGTGGTAAATGCTACCTTAATGTTTAAACATTTTAAAAGTTTACTTTTAACATCAAACAAAACATTTTCTTATGATATTTTGGCAAAAGTTTTGATAAAAGTGTCCGTGGCATGCCTCTTACCATTTCTCTCCGATTGTTCCTATACAAGATATATATAGAGACAAAGAATGGTATTATATTGTTAATGTATTTATTATCAACCAAAATAACGCAATTTGCTGCACATAAACGATATTTCGATTAAAATCGTTAATTCTGGTACTGCATGAACTGACTGTTCCTATGAATGCTATGGGATATAGTCATTCGATTATGATGAAATGAGGAACATAAACGACGGTTGTAATATGTCTTTAATTGGCATTGAAAAATATAGCTATTTCAATGAACAGTGCAAGTTTTGATACAAAAAACCCCATTTCGGCCGATAATTTCTATGACAGCTGTATGTCATAGTGGTCCAATTTCGATGATATTTTGTAAGCACATTACGTAATTATTAAAAAGCTTATATCGTAAATTTGGTTGCAAAATCTTGACAAATAATACATTTTTGCAATGCTATTCTGCCATGGGCATAATTGAAGATGCATTCTTAAATTTTAAATTTTATGCAAAGTGGTTAAAAGTGACATTTTTAATAACACCCATTTGAATAAAAATTAAACGCTCTAATTTATAGAATATATTTCATGGATGGGCTCCGCTGGACTCTCTTTTAATCTCTATTTAAAAATGAAATTTGGCCAACAAAATCAGTATTTACTCTATTAAGGGAACAAAACAAATTTTATCGAAATCGGACATTTGGAAACACAAAACACAACACTGATTAAAACTTAATTCAAAAATTTAAAACATTTTGCATTCTTTTTCACTGATTAAAATTTGAAAATTGCATTCAGTGCTTCGTATATCAATAGTACGTGCTGTGCAATTACAACAGCTGCTTTTAACAGCTGATTTCTTTGTGGTGGCGCATTCTATTGAATTTTTTGATAATTCAAAGGAAATGGGCGCAGTGGGCACAATGCTAAGATACGATTGAAACGCCTGCACTGCCAGCGGCTCCACCTTCTCCAAGAGCATGCCGCAAAGATACTTCTCCGGTTTAGCTGCATCATACTGCTCAATGTCTATGCCCACCACAAAGTACCCGCCGTGGGACAAGAGACCTCTACTCTCAATGCTTCGGACTCTGGGTCGGCTGGATCCAAACAAACCAGCGACAGCATCTGTTTGGTGCTTCTACGGTTTATTTTCACACATACACGAACATACATACACTCAGTAAACGACAATGTATGTACACAGCGTACATATTATTTATATGTAATTTGGTAAGAAACAAGTAACTTTTTCGCTACATTAGATTTATCATCAGTCTCGGTTTTTCGGATTGGCCCGGGATGACTAATGTCTTATCGGATGTTTACCAGACTCACCATTTGATAGATTTTCCGTTGTGCTTTGTGTTTGTGTATCGTTGTTGTTGGTGTGACCCATTTTAGTATTTAACTTGGTATTGCAACCCGCTTATGCCTCTTTAATTAAACATTTTGGATATTTGCTACCCGTCTAGCTTAAGGATATCAAACAAGTGGCACCAAATCAACAAAAATAATAGAAAACGATGAAAAATTTAATTACGCCAAAAGCCAACACCGGGTCCAATTGGAGAATCGATATTAGGGATGACCGATAGCTAGAACTGGTGTTTTAAAGTTACCGATCACGACTTTTATTTTATTTTGTAGAATTAATTCATATAAGATTATCAGTAAATAAAAACAAGGTAATTTGCTAATAATACAGTATTTCAGGAAATTGGTTTATATTGATTTGAAATTCTCGCAGTGCGAAGTGAACAAACAAGATTTTTTACCCGTTACCCATAAGGTAAAGCACTAAGCAGCGAATAAACAGAGTACTCAAACAGCTATGGCGAGATAAGGACCTCAGCAGGGTTGCCAGCAGCTTGGCTTTGAAAAACGCCAGATGGGCTGAAATACGAGTACAGAAAAGGGCCAAAGAGAAAAAAGGGCCAAAAGAGAGCGACAGTTCAGCGGCACGCGACAGTGGGACTTTCGACATTTTTTTAAACGTAATAAGTACATCATTGTACTATACTATTCCTTAATACTATTCCTTAATGTAAATTAAATAACTTTAGCCTTCATATGCAAACGTATGTAAGTTAACAATAGTTAACGGCGTCCGCTAGCCAGGCACCAAGATCTGCATAGCTTGCGTTTTGAGTCCCTGGACTCCGTGTAAGCGGAGATCTTACACGAGGCGCACAGTCAGCGGAACGTTGGTTTATGAATGCCGAAACATTGAGTGGAGTAACGATCGCCGCGACATTTACAACTTAACTTCATTTTGACTGGGCATTTAGTTCTAAGATCCAACTCAAACAGAACGGACACTTTCGGTCCTTAATAAACATTGTAAAACAACTCTAGCGTTTTACTTTGCGGTTCGGTACGTGGGCAAGTCCATGCCGCGTAGTCTCTGTCACATCTAGACCCGACCCTTATTGTTTCAGTGCACCCGTTGTCGGCGAATTTCGGCAACGGCTAACGATCGCGATAGTGTAATAACTTTAATTAAACTTGTAATAACTTTTATTTAAATTTCAGAACGTTTGCTCTGTTTGAGTGCTTTTTATTGAATGTTCACAATGTGTTTTATTGGGTCTTTCTAACCCGCGCATACAATGCTTATATCTATGTATTCCTTATTACATATATTCATATGCATATGTATGCAGAAGGCATTGACCATATGAATGCAGAAGGCATTGACCACATGTATGCAGAAGGCATTGACCACTTGAGCTGCAAAGTGCATGCTCAGCATTCCCGCGCTCCGCGATCGGTTTATGAATGAGCGTTGGATCGTATTACTCGGACGCTGGAATGCTTATGTAGTTATTGGTGGTCATTTTACGTTACGTTTACTATGACAAAGTGTCATAATGTATTTATGCAAAGTTATACCCATTCTTTATTTGATAGTAGGGTAGATATGCTACACCTCCCTTTTTAAAGAAATGACGTAATACATGTAGTCATTTAGCTTTAGTGTTAATATATTGTGTTACAAAATATACTTTTTGAAATGATATTGATTTGTTTCTTATTATTTATCTAATTATTAACAATGGTTTGTCTTGATGCATTTGTTTTTCATGACAAAAGATATATATTTTTTTAATATTTTTTTTTATAGTGAATTAAGTTATGCTTTGTTTTATGTTTAACTTCCTTAGAAGAATATATTTTTTGTTTTTTTTTTTTTTTTTTATTTTTTCTTTTTGGGTTGATCAGACCTTTTTTAAATGAAACGTTTCATTGATTATATATTTTTAACCTATCCTTATGTACTTTTTGTTTCTTTTGCTTTTTGTCTATAATTATAATGTTATCTCTGTCTTCTATGGTTTCTATATGGACCTAAATATACTGGATCTAACTTATGGCTCGCTTCGTTTCTTAATATTACTTTATCTCCTATTTTTAATTCAAAATCTGATGTTTTCTTATCGTAATTTTGTTTCCTATAAGACTTAGCTTTTTCCAACATAAGTCTAGCTCTTTTATATGCTATTTCTAATCTAAATTTTAATTCCTTGTTACGGACTGCTTTTTTGTCGATAGGGCCGTGCCGGCTAGCTCAGAGCACTTGGGGAGGGGTTCTTCCTCCAGCCCTGCAGTCCGCACAAAATACCGATAGTCATCGGTATTTACACAAAAGACGCATCACTGACAAAAGGTAAACAAACCAAAAACGAATATAAAACACGCATTTTAACATATTTTACAACGCCTTTAATTTATTTACAGATCAAGCTACTCTACAACACAAGGGACAACAACAACAACCATTGGTGACCGCCAAGTCACCGCGCACCCACCCAGCCATGTGATGCTCCTGCTCAGGAGTTTCGGAGCATCACCCAAGTCGGCAAATCCCTTCCAGGCCAACTAAGGCCGCCCCATCTCCCCTAGAAAAGGTAAGTTAGTGATTCATATTAAACATCTATATCTATCATTCTCCTACTCAACTTCCTTAAAAAAACCTAACACAAAACTTATACTAATGACAATAATATTTTAAATTAAGACTAATGGGACATATTTTGGTATTTTTCAGGTCACTCTATTTCATGGCCTGATGGAGGATTGGCCTGGTGGAACTTTTTGGGCCTCGCTCGAGATTTTAATCCCGGATGGAAAATCTGGGCCTGCAGGCACGACGTGGCCTGCAGGCTGCGGAGATGGTGTCTCAAAGGGCAGAATCTCGGCGGCTGCCGATGTGTGCCGCGGCTGCAGACTCGCAGATTTTACGGCGCGGGATTTGCTGCTCCTCGCAAGGAACAGACTCACCAGGCAGGTATGTCTTCCGAAGAGTCCGTGGTCCAAGTAAGGCTGCGTCTGCACACACACAAAATTACAAATAATTAATAAACAGCATAACCACAAAATCTAACCACGCACGTTTTCTTGCAGAGTTAACTGCACTGACCGTTTGCTTGATTTTAACTGATGTTCAACTGAGATGCAGGTGGTCGCATTGGCCTGGGCATTCGGGCATCTGCCGACGGTTCAAACGGCGCTCTCCCAAACGGTAACCGCGGGTCGACGACCGATGTTATCCGTGCCAGGGCAGCTGTGTTCATCGATATATGTCTATCGGAACTGGAAATGAACACAGCCGATTCGCAGAATGCAACAGCACCCAAGATTTCGAACGATGCAATCAATCCTGCAGAGTGACGAAGTATTGGGGCATTCTCCATGTGGCTGCGGTGGTGTTTCGGCCGGCACAGATCTTGGAAAGCAGTCCAACAGGCGCCAAACGCGGGGCCCACGGTCTTCACACTGGACTTAATCGAGTGTACCTCTATCGGTGAGTGTATCGTTCATTGTTGTTGTCTGATTCAACGCATCTTCCTTTCGCAGGGTCAGCATGAGCTTTTCGTGGATATCGTTTTACCTCGCAGTCGGTGTCGCTTCACGCCCGTATATCCTTTGCGTGATATACGCCAAGGCGTCGCCCTTGTAGGTCTTCAAGCAGGTACGCATTGTTTCCAACCGCCTTCACCACTCGCGCCCGAAGGAACTTCCTCGCGAACTTCGCATTGAAGCTCTTCGAAAAGTCGCTGAGAACGTAGTTGCGCCGGTAAACTTCTTGACCGGGCGTGGCGTGAAAAGTCCTTGCTCGTTGGTCATACCGCAACTTGCTCACCGCGTATGAGTTTTTAAGTTTGTCCTGGATCCGGGCGCGGATGATAGCCATTCTGTCGTGGTGCGCCATTCCGTCCATTTCATGGTCACACAAGGACCTCAATTTTCGGGCCAACTGGTAACATTTACCGTTTAAGAAGAGATGATGGCCGAAAACCGTAAAGAACGGCGTTTCTCCCGTCGCCGAATGTAGCGAGTTTCGAATGGCCACTTCTATTTCCGGCAAGTGCGCGTCCCACTCCCGGTGATCTTCCCTTAGGTAACTGCGGATCGCCGATAATACGCTGCGGTTCACCCTTTCCGCTGCGTTACTGGAAGGTGAGTACACGGGTGTTTTTACGTGCTTTATTCCGAAGTCGGTAACCATATCTTCGAATATCCTAGAGGCGAATTGTTTTCCGTTATCGGAATGGATAACTTCGGGCACACCAAACTTGAAGAACACCTCCTGGATAAGGAATTCTACGAGGAGCGCTGCGGACGCCTCACGCATCGCTTTAAGGAAGGTGTACTTGGAGAAGTGGTCCACGACGATGAAAATATAGGCGTTTCCTCTCTTCGACCGCGGATATTTTCCCAGGAAGTCGATGTATATTTTTTGGAAGGGCCTTTCGGTGTCCACCTTTTCGCCAATTCCCACTTGCATGCGATGATTTGGGGCCTTCGTCTCCTTGCAAATCTTGCATGCGCGTACATAATCCCGGACTTGGATGGTCATTCCTGGCCAATAGTATTGCCGGCGGAGGACTTCCAGTGTCTTCGCTTGTCCTCCGTGTGCTGCTGTCGGCTCTTCGTGAGCCCGTGCGATCAACGAGCCTGTCAATGCTGAAGGAATCCACAGCTTCCACTCCGATTCTTCGGCTTCGTCGCTGAGACATGGTTGTGCGACTCGCTTGAAGAGCAACCCGTCCTCCGTCTTCAGGTCTGGCAGGCACTGCTTATTCAGCTCGGCCTCTCGTACCAATTCCTGGTACTCGTCCGCACCGAACGCCGTGGTCTCGAAACCCAGCAGATCGGTGGGAGCCATATGGACCTCATCTACACAACGGGAGAGCATATCTGCTACAACGTTGTCTGAGCCCTTTCTGTGCTCTATGGCGAAATCATAGCCCTGTAGCTGCAGTGACCACCTGGCCAGTCTGCCTGAAAGGTCCTTCATGGTCATCAGCCATTTCAGACTCGCGTGGTCGGTTATGCAGGTAAAGGGCATTCCCTCGACGTACGGCCGGAATTTCCTGATCGCCATGATCGCCGCTAAACACTCCTTCTCGGTGACGGTGTAGTTTACCTGGTGTTTATTGAGTTTCGCCGAAAAGAAAGCAATCGGCTGTTCCTGTTCCGCCTCATTGCGCTGGACGAGTACGGCCCCGACACCCATGTGCGAAGCATCACACTGAATATAAAAATGCCGCTTAAAGTCAGCGTGGATCAACACTGGAGCTGTGGTAAGTGCCTCTTTCAATTTCCTCATTGCCGTCTCAGCTTCGACACTAAATGCAAAACGCTTATTCGTCTTTTTCAGGCATTCCGTTAGTGGAGCTGCGAGTGTCGCGAAGTTTCGGATGAAACGACGGTACCATCCTGCCGTTCCCAGGAATGCTCTCACTTCCTTGATCGTTTTCGGTGTTGGGATGCGCTTTATGGCCTCTACTCTGCTGGGATCCATCTGTAGAAGGCCTCCTCCTACCACGAAGCCCAGGTATTTTAGAGTTTTAAAGCAAAAATTTGACTTTTTTAACCCTATTGTCAACCCTGCTTCTTTTAGGCACTGGGCTACCCGACTGAGATAGCGGAGATGTGTCTCGAAATCTGGTGCAAGGATCAGCAAGTCGTCCAAGTATACGAAAACATTCGTCCGGATCTCTGTGGGAATGACTTTGTCCATCAGTCGTACCAGTCGTTGTGCCGCGTTGCAAAGGCCGAACGGCATGACGCGGAACTGGTATAGTGGACGACCTGGTATCGTGAACGCAGTGTACTCCCTCGACTTCTCATCCAGCTCTATCTGCCAGAAAGCGAATTTCAGGTCGACGCTGGAGATATAGACTGTCTGGTCCAGCCTGGAAAGGATCCCCTCGACGCTGGGCAGCGGGTAAGCGTCCTTTTTTGTCAGTGCATTTAGTTTCCTCGCATCTAAACAAAATCTGTTCTTTCCAGGCTTTGAGGCTATCGTCGTCCGGTTGTTCCACGGACTCTTACTCTCTTCCACTACTCCGAGCGCTAGCATCTTGTCGACCTCCTCCTCGGTGATGGCTTGGCGTGCAGGCGACATGGGATACGGGCGGTCCTTGAAGGGTTTGGCCCCCTCTATTAGCTCGATGGAGTGAATGTCGACCGTAGTCCTGCCGAGGCCATGCTGCTCGAAAGTCAAGAACTGCTCTTGCACGCATTCGAGCTGATGCTGCTGTTCCGGAGACAGTTCCCATCTCTCGGGGTCTATTTTGTACTCATCAGCCTCATCCTCGACGTAGTGCTCCATATCCTGCACCTGGAGTTCCGCGGCATCTTTCCTTAGGCCCTCTGCTGCATTTCGTCCGGTAATTTCTGGTGCCAGCTCAAAACTTCGCCAAAAATCTACCCCCAGGTAAGATTTCTGCTCCAAGTAGGGGCATATGTAGAAAGTTATCACTCTTGTTTTACCCGAATACTCCACAGGTATCTGCGCGCGGCCAATTATGGAACGGTCCTCTCCTGCAGCGGTGCGTACCTTGGAAAAGTATCGTGTCATTGGCACGTTAATACTCTGCAGCAGCTCCCTGCAACCACGACCCAATAAGCTGACGGACGCTCCGGTGTCAAGCAATCCAAGGACACTCTTACCGCCTATCTTTATTTCTGCAAATGGTCTGGGGTCGTTCGCCTGGTTGCGTATGACTGCGGCTGCAACTTCCCTACGTTTTGTGCGTCGTTGCCGGAAGCGCCATCTGGCCTTTATAATTTTCAGTGATACGAGGCGCATGCCTGCCAGTTGATGTTCGCCGAATATTCGGTTCCTGGCCTCCAGGTATCTCTGCATCCGCTCCTCAAGTGGTATTATTGTACTTATCCTACTATTTTCATTCTTATTAACTCGTGTATTTTTTATTTTAATAGTTTCCTTATCAAGTACGGACGGGCGAGGTTTATCTCCTTCTACGGGCGTGTGTCTCCCGTTCTGGCCACACCCGGGCGTCCGTTTCCCGCGCAGTTCGGGCATTTCGGTGTCACCGTCCCTGGCTTGCCGCATCTATAACAAAACAGTTGGCGTGTTACTGATTCGCAGTCGCGGAACATGTGGCCTGCCTCGCCACAATTCCAGCATACCAACTTATCTGGAGCCCTTGGCCGCCATTTGCGCAACTCCTCCACATCCTGGATCGGCGGGCCTTCTTCGTTTTGCACGATCGCCTCATGGACACGAGGCTTGAAGTTGGCAGGAGGCGCTGGCTGATATGCATGAGGAGTTCGACCTCGACGCCCGAAGCTGCGTTCCACTTCTGCTGCCTCATCTCGCAACTCATCCACGGTAAACATGTCCATAGCGTATACATAGCGTGCGACACTCTCTTTGAGATCCTTCTTTATTATCTTAACCAGGTGTCTCTCCGCCATGGGCTTGCTGAGTCTCGACGCTAGCCTCCGCATATGGTGGATGTAGTCTTCCACGGTCTCTCCTGCCTGCTGTTCCCGTTGGA
Source organism: Zaprionus africanus (assembly GCA_018151435.1). NCBI lineage: Eukaryota > Metazoa > Arthropoda > Insecta > Diptera > Drosophilidae > Zaprionus > Zaprionus africanus. Next base: position 45,971 of record JAECXB010000657.1, read on the forward strand.
GGAGCTCATGCATCCTGTCATGCTCCGTTTGGTGGCTACGAAATCTGTCGATCAGTGCCTGCCGCAGTTGAGCCCAGCTGGTAACGGTGGAGTGCCTGACATGCATCCAATACCATTCCCTTGCCCTTCCGGTAAGGAGAATGTGGAACGTGCGCAGGATTTCCGCCCATGGACACTGATACTGCCTCTGGAGGAATTCTAGTCGGAAGATAAAGTCTTCCACGGAATTGTATGCATCTTCCGCGTCAAAGGATAAACCCCACCGCTCCACTTTGGCATATGGGATTTGATGCGGCGCATTCACGTATCCGGGGTCGCCGCCAGGATAGCCTTCCGGTGGATGCTCGATTTGCCGCCAGTGCTGTGGGTGCTCTCGGTGCCTGTCCGTGTACCTCGGCCAAGGTTCCGGGCTGCTACTGCCTCTTGCCGACTCCTTTGGCGGAATCCTGGGTGGCAGCATCGGTGCACGTCCTTCCTGTGGTGCACTGGACTTAGGAATAGCTCCATGGCGGATTCGCGCCTCCTCTCTGGGAATGCTGGGCATATCCCAGATCAGATCCCGTTCGGCTGGTCCCTCTATTGTCGCCGGCGGCGCAGTCATTGGCCTAATGGTGTCGTTCACCATCTTCATCAGTTCCAGATTGCTCTGGCGCAGATGATCCTTCAATGCCTGCCCGATTTGCGCATCAATGAACTGCCGGTATGTCTGCGTTGCCGTCGCTATCGCCACATTGACTGCTGATTTTACTACGCTGTCCAAATTTTCTTTCAGGGCTTCTGGCTGTTCCCTGGAGGCTTCTGAATCCGCTACTCCCTTGCTTGTCGTTGGATTTTCTTCATGTTGGTAGCTCTGGATTTTGGTAATCCTGCTTGGAGTCCGGAGGAGTCCCCCTATTCCCACCGCCATCTGAGGACCGACTGCACCGTCTCCGTCAGAGGACCATGCCGCTTCTTGCGCCTCTGGCACTGACCCCTTTGACCGCAGGTAATGCCCACCAGCATCTCTTTCTTGACTCATATTAACGTTTTATTTATTTTTTACAGGGTATTGTCAAGAGAAGCAAGGCGGTTTTAGTTTAGTAATAAATATGCGTGCAATGTTATAATAATGTCATGTAAATTTTCCTGTTAAATGAATTTGTAAATAATTGTGTGTGTGTGCAGGCGAGAATTTGTATTAACAATAATTAATAATTAAGTGTTCAAATTAGTTTAAAGGAAATGTAAATAAATATAATTAAATAATTTTATAAATTGATAGTATATGTAGGACAAATAAATGTATATAAATATTAGGAAGATACATAAATAAATAATAAATAAATGTATATATATATATATATAGAAATGGACGAATTAATAAATATTTTATGAATTTTTAAATTCACATTCCAATATGTATGAGTTTAAATATGCATATGTAAATAAATATATCAATAAATAGATAATGAAATGTATCAATAAACGAGTCCAACGAAATTCTCTCAAATGTTCAGTCCAGTTAAAGGGAGATGGAACGACTAGTGCCGGTGGATTCGCAATCCGACTTCGCGCTTATGGTAGTTGTGTTGTGTAATCAAACAAAACACGCTGCCGTTCGTCAACTGATCAAACTGTCACGCGAGTTGACAGTTGCCAGTTAAGGACGCGGCTGGTGTTCGATCGGCCCTGCTTTCACTGGGAATGCGTCCCTTTAGCCCGTGAGGCGGTGCAGCGCGTATGGCTCTAAGCCTTTACGGGTCACCTGACCCTCATTCAGCCACATTAGCCGAACTTAAGGAACTGGACGCCCAGCGAAGGCAGACGATCTACTACGTTAAACAAAAACAGAAAATAAGAACAGTCACATTTGCATGTAGCACATTCGGATATTGGACATGGCCCAGGGCAAGTCCGCGGCACCGTGTTTTCACCACCACTGGTAGAACACGACTCGCGACATGCCTGGCAACATGCCTCAACATCCAAATACCTCTACTTACTGAAGTTTCTCAGTCCACAACTCCCTGCGCAAACGTGAATTACGTCCTTCAACGTGCCGCAGTTTGTTACAAGCTGAGTCACATCAGCAAAGCTACAGCGAGGCGTCTAAATACCGCTGACTATCGATTTTAGCAAAGATTTCGGCACAGGATTCACTGGTCTACATCTTTGCTCCTTTTTGAATTTGGGCGCCATTATGTTACGGACTGCTTTTTTGTCGATAGGGCCGTGCCGGCTAGCTCAGAGCACTTGGGGAGGGGTTCTTCCTCCAGCCCTGCAGTCCGCACAAAATACCGATAGTCATCGGTATTTACACAAAAGACGCATCACTGACAAAAGGTAAACAAACCAAAAACGAATATAAAACACGCATTTTAACATATTTTACAACGCCTTTAATTTATTTACAGATCAAGCTACTCTACAACACAAGGGACAACAACAACAACCATTGGTGACCGCCAAGTCACCGCGCACCCACCCAGCCATGTGATGCTCCTGCTCAGGAGTTTCGGAGCATCACCCAAGTCGGCAAATCCCTTCCAGGCCAACTAAGGCCGCCCCATCTCCCCTAGAAAAGGTAAGTTAGTGATTCATATTAAACATCTATACATTTATTTAATCTTTCCTGATCCTCCTATCATTCTCCTACTCAACTTCCTAAACAAAACCTAACACAAAACTTATACTAATGACAATAATATTTTAAATTAAGACTAATGGGACATATTTTGGTATTTTCAGGTCACTCTATTTCAAGGCCTGATTGAGGATTGGCCTGGTGGAACTTTTTGGGCCTCGCTCGAGATTTTAATCCCGGATGGAAAATCTGGGCCTGCAGGCACGACGTGGCCTGCAGGCTGCGGAGATGGTGTCTCAAAGGGCAGAAACTCGGCGGCTGCCGATGTGTGCCGCGGCTGCAGACTCGCAGATTTTACGGCGCGGGATTTGCTGCTCCTCGCAAGGAACAGACTCACCAGGCAGGTATGTCTTCCGAAGAGTCCGTGGTCCAAGTAAGGCTGCGTCTGCACACACACAAAATTACAAATAATTAATAAACAGCATAACCACAAAATCTAACCACGCACGTTTTCTTGCAGAGTTAACTGCACTGACCGTTTGCTTGATTTTAACTGATGTTCAACTGAGCTGCAGGTGGTCGCATTGGCCTGGGCATTCGGGCATCTGCTGACGGTTCAAACGGCGCTCTCCCAAACGGTAACCGCGGGTCGACGACCGATGTTATCCGTGCCAGGGCAGCTGTGTTCATCGATATATGTCTATCGGAACTGGAAATGAACACAGCCGATTCGCAGAATGCAACATCCTTAGAGTAATCTTCTACATGGTATAGTGGTTCTACTCTATCTGTTTTATTAAAGTCTACGAACTGTCTTGGCAATTTTCCAAAGACTAGTTCATATGGACAGTATTCATGCATGACTGATGGTGTTGTGTTGAAACAATAGGTAAAATATTGTATCCAAGTGTCCCAATCAGTTTTGTCTGCAGAAATGTATGAACGAATGTATTCATCGAATGTTCTATGACTTCGTTCTATTGTCCCTAAGGTCTGGTGATGATATGCGGTTGATGTAAGATTTTCAATCTTCATATATTTACACATATCTAAAATTACCGTGTTTTTATACTCGGTACCCATGTCCGAACTGAACGTCTTCATGGGACCATACTTTAGTATTAAATTTTCGAATATAGCTTTCGCGACAGTATTTGCGCTCTTGTTTGCAATTGGAATGGCCACTAGATACTTTGTTAAATCACATATTAGTGTGACGATGTATTCATTGCCATATTCTGATTTGGGTAGTGGACCAACGGTGTCCACTATCACTCTATCGAAAGCATTTGTTGGGGTTTCTGTGTTAGTCATTGGGGTCTTTGTATGTGTCGTTGTTTTCGACATTTGGCATTTATGACATCTACGTATGTACTCTTTTATATGACGAGTCATATTTTTCCAATAATAATGTCTTTTTATTTTTGCTAGCGTTCTTGTAATGCCTGTATGACCTCCTTGAATTGGATCGTCATGGAATGTAGACAGTATTGATTGTATCTCTTTTTCAGTTTGTATAAAGGTCACCGGCTGGAGTAGCGCTACTCTTAATGATTTTAATTTCTTGTTGCCCATATGTTTGAAAGAATCTATTGAAATGGATTCAAAGATTTTTTCGCTCGGTGCCAATTTGAGTTGGCTGATTTTTAGCATACCGGCTTGCATTTCAAGCCTTTGGAAGAACTGACCTAAGTCTAGAATTCCATTGGTATATAAATCGTCAACATCAATTCTTGCAATAACTTTATTTCCTCGTTTTAGTAAACAAGTAGATTCCATTGGTATATAAATCGTCAACATCAATTCTTGCAATAACTTTATTTCCTCGTTTTAGTAAACAAGTAGATTCAGTTATTCGCAAGGTCACTGCTTTTCGTACTTCATCATTTGTTATGACTTCATGTACTTTGGGCTTAGATACATTTTGGATACTTTGCCTAAGCAATAGTTCCTTATTTGTTACTGTACAGTTTTTATCATGTCTACTTTGTTGCCTAGTAGTGACTTTCAGGACTTTATTTTGCATGTCTTTTAGTTCTCTTATATTTATACGCGAAAGTGCGTCTGCTACGAAATTATCTTTTCCCTTTAGGTATTCTACCGTGAAGTCGTATTCTTCTCTAGCCGCATGCGACTTAATTTAGAACTGGGATTAGTCATAGAAAATAGATACGTTAATGGTCTGTGGTCCGTTTTAATAGTGAAATGTTTGCCATAAATTTATGGTCTAAAATGGGTGATTGCCCAATCAATTGCCGCTAGCTCTTGTTCCGTTGTACTCTTATTGCTTTCCCCTTTTGTAAATGGACGAGATGCATAAGCTATTGGGAGCTGAATCCCGTCACGGTTTTGAGTTAGAACCGCTCCGCAAGCTTGTTTACTAGCATCCGTTATAATGCAAAATTCTTTGCGAAAATCAGGATATTGGAATAATGTGGAGTGCATAAGCTTTTCTTTAAGGTATTCGAATGCGTTTTGGCATTCGCTTGACCATTCAAAAGGGACATTCTTTTTACATAATCTAGTTATGTGCCGTGAATAATCGGCGAAATTTCTTATAAATCGACGATAATAGTTGCAGAATGCTACAAATCGTTCTTGCGCTGTCCGCATCATGAGGGACAGGATAATTTTTGATGACGTCAAATTTCTTGTCATCTGGCAATACTCCTTTATCGGTACATGAAAAGTATATTGCTCGACCTAGTTGATCCAAGATGTCATCAATTCTAGGGAGTGGATCTTTATCGGAAAGTAGTTTTTTATTGATTTGACGATAGTCAATTACTAATCGCCATTTCTTTTGTTCTGAATTCGGTAATGATTTTTTCGGAACTAACAAGAGTGGGCTGTTGTACTCGGATACAGACGGTTCTACGATTTTGTTCTTGTTTTTGGAGTTCTTCAATGTGGCTATGCGGGCTTCTGTAGTTTTTTATATAAATGGGTTCATCATCTTTAAGTCTTATTGTCTGTCTATAAAAATTGTTTGTTGATATTGGTTCGGTTTCCAGTCCGAACACATCACTATACTTTGTGCATAATTCAGTTAATTGACTTTTAAATTGCTCTGGAAAATTTTTCTTTAGTTTTGAAAGTACTTGTTCGGTTCTATTTTCTGGATTGGTGCTATGAATGTCATAATCTTTTAGATTTTCATATTGGATTTTGTTTACTTTGACCAATTGATCGAAAGTAGTTGTATTTAGAAGTCGAATGTATACATGTTTAGATGCTGCTATTGTATTCGCAACGTAAATTCCATTATGTATTTCCTGATTAGGAACAAATATGTAATCATTTACGGTATTTATGTCTATTTTCCGAATAGCTTGTGATCTGGCTGGCAGAAAAACTGTATTGTTGCCAGCGCTATATGTTATCGGAACATATATTGGATAATTTAAATTTTGGGGTCTAATTATAAACCAGTCTACACTTGGTTTGAAATCTAGCTGACAATTGAATTTTTTTAAAAATATTATACCATCACATGGTATTGAAAAATTTGAGTCTACCAAATGAAATTCATGTGGAATAATATATTTTGTTGATTGAAGTTCTATTGAGGTTTTTTTTTTACACCTTGGCCTATGCCTTGGATGTTTATTATTTTTTCATCCTGAATTTTGAAGCTATCAGAATTTATTTTTAAAAGTGAGATATCTGCATCAGTATCTATAAGGAATGTTAGTTTATTTTCAGTTGAATGATTATAGAAAGTTACGAATATATTAAGACTATAATTGATGGAATGAACTTTTGCATTTATTGATTGTTTCCTAAAGGGTTTTGTGAGTTTTCCGACGTATTTTGCGCCATTCTCACATTGTTGTTGGTAATGTTTGCCCTGGTTGAAGTTACTTCGGCCTCTTCCTTGGTTTTGGCCTCTTCTTCCTCCACGGTTATTATAGCTATTATTATTGTTATTGTTGTAATTGCTGCCTCGGTTGTAATTGTTGTGGTTGCTACGAGGGTCGTTTGATAAGTCCGTGACTTTTTGTATCTCCATTTTCGTTAAAATTCACGAGATCGTCTGCTTTCAATGCCTATAAAACGCAAACCAAAAAACGCAGCTTTCTCAAAATTTTACAGTCAGCTGTTAATCGATAACTGCTGACAGGAGCAGTGTTGTATTTAGAGCAGGTGCGCGGCAAATACAAAAAGTCACGGACTTATCAAACGACCCTCGTATTTCTGCCGCGGTTATAACCTCGGCCTCCTCTTTTATTGTTATTTGCACCTCGTCGATAAAATAGTACAGTGTTGCTTTGACCTGTTATTTCCGTGCAACTGTTTACAAATTTTGAAATGGCATTATTCATGTTTGTGAATGTGTCTGCTTGCATGATAAGTTTTACCTTATCAATGGAGCAATTTTATGTCATGGCTTTTACAGCTGTTGTAGTGCTGTATTAATTTGCAAGGGATTGGCTGAGATCTTCACTGATATAGGCGCCTTCAAGGGCCTTTGTCAGTTTCTCTGCCTCTTGGGTGTATTGGTTAGCCGTTTTATTTTTCTGTTGCAGATTGAGAAGTTTGGCAGATATAATTTCTACCGATTCTCCTTTTACTGCACTTGACAGTTGGGTAATGATTGCAGCAATTGTCTGCTCATTACTTATAAGATTCATTGCATGGCCTTTAAGTTTAGTTTTTATAAGGCTTATCGCTGTTGTCTCATGCGTGCCTTTTAAGGTGTCTAATATACCTAGAGCATCTATAAAACTTTGTAAATTTTCGTGCCTCAAACTCTGGTATCAGAGATGTGGCTAGCCTGATAAATTCGGTCAATGTCTGTACCATTTCAGAAATCGTTATTGTGTCTGGCTTATTTTCAATTCGATCGCTTCCTTCCAGTGTTTCAATGTCACTATCGGATTCAGTGTCGCTTGATCGAATGGATTCGTCCAGTCCTTTAAACTGGTCGGGATCGAAGTCCACCAATTGACTTAGACTTTCTGGCACGTTAATCAGAATATGTCTTCTTTTTCTGATATTAATTAATCTTGTGTTTAGAGATTTTATTACGCTTATACATTTGTTAAGGTGCTCAGATGTGAATCTATTTGTATACTTGTTTACTTAGGTAACTATATTATTGTATTCTCTTAATACTATCTCTATATGGTTTTTCAACGTGTCTGCTTTTATTACTGCATCTTTATTTATGCATTTATATGATTTGTCAAACTTATAGCGAAATTCGTCTAACATTATTTACTACATTGGCAGTATTGTCCTGTGCCTCACTAGAATCACTAAACCATCCCATTTTATCTATATTCAATGAAACGGATCTTTTTAAAAAAAGGGGAAAAAAATTAAAAGGTCTATTGGGAGCTTGAAAGAAGGAAAAATTATTTTCTTCTTGAAAATAAAAAAATGAATTTAAAATTTTTTTTTTTTATTTAGTCAAAATTAGAATTTTTATATTGTTGTCATTTAACACAAAAAAGGTTTTGCAGCTGAGTATATATGTATACTCAGTGCCATAGACATGGAAATATTAATGGTTAATATATGTGGTTGGCTCACATAGTCGTTTACAATAATAAAAAAAAATTCTCCAACCACATTGTTCGTGAGAAAGCCTAACAGATTTTAGTATTTTCCAAGCAGCGGTTTCCCGTCTTGGCTTGGGTTTAGAAATTAAATCTAAAGCAAATTGAGGCATTGGCATTTATGCAGCCCGTTTGCGTTTCTTCGCACCTTGCAAAACTTATTTCTTGTGTTTGCAGACGCTCTTTGTAGCGTTGTCGGGATGCATCTGCTTGAAGTTTAGGCAAATTGGGGCATTGGCATTTATACAGCCCGTTTGCGTTTCTTCGCACTTTGGCGAAGCTCGTACTCATCTATTGTGAGTGGGCGTGGTCCATCGGCGGGGTTCTGCTGAAGCGCTTCTTCCAGCGTTGGTAAGTCCCTTTCTGCTGTGGGCTGCGCATTAGCAAATTGTGGCTCATCTGCCATCAATTGCCTCTTAGTGTTGTTGTGTGTTATTGTGTGTTTGTTGTGTATACTTTGTACTGTGGGCCTTTGTACTATAGGATTTGCACATGCCACACATTTATTTAACACCACACATTTATTTAACACCACACAAACACAGCACACGGGACAGCAGGACTCGAGACCGAGTCACGGTCGCCATGTAATAACTTTAATTACACTTGTAATAACTTTAATTTATATTTCAGAACGTTTGCTCTGTTTGAGTGCTTTTTATTGAATGTTCACAATGTGTTTTATTGGGTCTTTCTAACCCGCGCATACAATGCTTATATCTATGTATTCCTTATTACATATATTCATATACATATGTATGCAGAAGGCATTGACCATATGTATGCAGAAGGCATTGACCACATGTATGCAGAAGGCATTGACCACTTGAGCTGCAAAGTGCATGCTCAGCATTCCCGCGCTCCGCGATCGGTTTATGAATGACCGTTGGATCGTATTACTCGGACGCTGGAATGCCTATGTAGTTATTGGTGATCTTTTTACGATACGTTTACTATGACAAAGTGTCACAATGTATTTATGCAAAGTTATACCCATTCTTTATTTGATAGTAGGGTAGATATGCTACAATAGAATCAACCTCTCCTAGCGTGGGCGCATACCTGCCGCGCGAGCAAAGGACATCGTGACAAGTGCATCGCCCATCACGGACTGTTCACCGTGATCGGAATCCACTCCTGACGCCCCCGTCAAGTGGAGGTACCTTCGAGGGAGACCCCGGCGCCTGACGACACCACCTTCGCAGAATTGTGTGTTGGCGCATACCTGCCGCACGCAAGCCGCATTCTCACTAAGCTGCCCGCAGCCGCCCTGCCGGAGTCAACGAGGGACCGAGCAGAATACTTAAATATAACTGGCGCCCAATTTCATATTGTAAAGATAGTCGTCGTCATCCTGCCAAAAGAGCTGTGTCAGCGCATTCACGCACTGCGCTTCTCTGTGGAACTGCATTGGTTTCGAGTGTTGCACAACTGAAAGTTGACACGCAATCAGACAACCCGACTGCGGGGTCTGTTCGTTCGCTTAGCTGGTACTTTTATTGTTGTTCTTGTTTGGTGCAACCAGCCGCTGTTTCGTTCTTTGTATCCCCCCTGCCGTTAATTTCGTTTTGACTCACAGCTCAGGTCTGATTAGCCTATTGGCCTAAGGCCTATGAGCCGATTCAGGTTGTACAGGGTAGGGATGTAACGAATGCCTAGATGCAGTGAAGTCACTTCCAGAGTTCAATGGGTCACAGGAACAGTATGTCTCATGGAGACAAGCGCCGGTGGCCGCCTATGCCCTTTTCAAACCCCACGAGGGCAGCTCTAGACATTACCAGGCTGTTCTCATAATTCGGAACCGAATAAGAGGATCTGCCGATGCGGTTCTAGCTTCGTTCAACACTGGTTTGAACTTTGAAGCCATCATAGCCCGACTTGACTTCACGTACTCTGACAACGCCCATTGCATTTGCTTGAGCAAGAGCTCGCAACTCTTAGGCAGGGTCCACTGTCCATCATTCAGTTCTATGAGGAGGTTGAGAAAAACCTCACACTCCTAACAAATAAGACGACGATGACTCATGAAGCGGGCAAGGCACGCTTTATGAACGAAAAGCACAGAGCTGATGCACTTCGAGTGTTTGTGTCAGGCTTACGACGCAATCTCACTGACGTTCTTTTCGCGGCTCAGCCAAGAGACCTACCCTCGGTCTTAGCCATGGCTCAGAAAAAGAGTCAAACCATGAAAGGCATGCGTTTGCAGCCCAATATGCTAGATCATTAGAGGACAAGGCTTCCAGCTTCAAGGCCGCTCTAATCAGCGACAGGTGGTGTCTGCAAAGAACCCATACTTCTCTAGGGAACAGGGAGTCAGTCCGAATAATAGGAAGCAAGATCAGGTCGAGAAAATGGAGGTCGATTCGTCATCCAGATTCCGACAACCGACTAACTTCCAACGGCAAGCTGCCTCAGGGCCGACCCCACCGGCCTTCGACGTTAACCAACAGCAGGGTAATCAGAAAATACCAGCAAGCTCTCAAAGACTATCCGACTTTAGGCGACAGAGGGTAAACCATCTGCGTCAAGAGGTTCAGGAGGAGGCCGAGTATGAACAGCAATATACTCAGGCTGCTGAAGAGGCTGCTGAAGAAATAGAGGCAGACAACGAGTCGGAATATGAGACTGATGCTCTCAATTTTTTAGCGGAGTATCCCTGCTTCCGTTCGTCCAACGGACAGTAGCAGGGAAAACGTTAAAATTTCTGATTGACACCGGGGCTTCAAAAAGCTACATAAGACCAGACTAAAACATAGCTCCCACCATTCCAGTGAAGGCCCCATTTGGAGTGAAGTCCATCCATGGCTTCAACAACATCAGACACAAGAGCTTCCTCAATATATTCGGTGTCACCAGCCCATTCTTTCATGTACCCGTACTTACCACTTTCGATGGAATAATTGGGTTTGATCAGCTTTCACAAGTTGATGCGACCAACGATTTAAAAGATAACCTTATTCGATTCAAAGGCGGATCTGAACTTTTAAGGTTCATAAGATGTGAGAGTTTCCCTCAAATGATGTCCACGGGCCAAAAGGCCTTTGCGGACCCTAGTAGGAAACTTCCCTTCAACACCAATGTTGTTGCATCAATTCGAACTGAGGATGATGAGCCGGTTTATTCAAAAATACCCGTTCTCCATGGGTGCAGCCGACTTCGTTAATCAAGAAATTGAAGATCTGTGAAGCAACGGCATTATTCGACCTTCCACGTCCCCTTACAACAACCCCATATGGGCTGTTGGAAAAAAGACTCCGATCTTTCGGGATCGCCTAACAAGCGCTTGGTCATCGACTTTAGGAAACTCATCTCGAAGACCACAGCAGACAGATACCCGATGCCAAGCATCAGCATGATTCTTTCAAATTTAGGGAATAAATAATATTTCACGATTTTGGACTTAAAATCTGGCTATCACCAGATCATGTTAGCAGAACAGGATCGGGAAAAGACATCCTTTTCGGTAAACGGTGAAAAATATGAGTTCTGCCGTCTACCCTTTGGCCTCAAAAACGCTTCGAGCATTTTTCAGAGGGCCATTGACGATGTCTTACGGGAATACATTGGAAAAACTTGCTACGTCTACGTTGACGACGTAATTGTTTTCTCCAAAGATGAAGTAGAACACGTCTCCCACGTCGACCAAGTTCTAAAGAGACTCTATGACGCTAACATGAGGGTGTCCATGCAGAAGTCCCAATTTTTTAAAGAAGAAGTTGAGTTTCTCTGACAAAGGAAGGCACCAAAACAAGCGCAGAAAAAGTGAGGGCAATCAAAGAAATCAAGCAACCGAGCAACCGGTTTGAGTTGAGATCCTTTTTGGGTCTCGCCAGCTACTACAGGTGTTTTATTAAGGACTTCGCAGAAATAGCGAGGCCCCTAACCGGCATTCTAAAAGGCGAAGGCGGAAAGGTGAGCAAATACCGATCGAAGAACATTCCTGTGGTCTTTGATGAGGCTCAGCTAAACCCATTTGACAAACTCAGAAATGTGCTTGCATCCGAGGACGTGGTCCTCCAATATCCAGACTTTTCGAAACCGTTCGACCTTACCACCGATGCTTCGTCATCTGGTATAGGCACAGTTCTATCCCAAGGCAACAGACCCATTACAATGATCTCTCGGACCCTAAAGGACAGAGAAGTCAACTATGCCACGAACGAAAGGGAGTTGCTGGCAATTGTTTGGTCTTTGGACACTCTTCTACTGATCACCAGCCTCTGATATATGCAGTGTCCGATCGAAATCCCAATTCCAAAATCAAGAGTTGGAAAGCACGTATAGAGGAAAGCGGTGCTAAGGTCCTATACAAGCCAGGCAAGGAGAATTTTGTAGCGGACGCTTTGTCTCGGCAAAACGTTAATGCGCTGCAGGACTCAACCCAATCCAGTGCGGCCATGGCTCACAGTGAGATCTCTCTAACCGATGTAATTGAGGCCACTGATAAACCGTTGAAGTGCTTCAGGAACCAAGTGATTCTTGAAGAGTCATCTGCAGGCTCAAAACGTACATTCGTTCTGTTTGGCACCAAAACCTGTCACCAGATCACCTTTAGCCACTGGAAAACATTTCTCGTCACGGTAAAGGATGTGGTAAAAGCAGTCGTTGTGAACGCCATTCATTGCGAACTGCCTGTCCTAGCGCATATTCAAGATGAATTGGTTAAACTCTTTCTGGTACTGTAAAAACGGGTGACGGACGTTACCAACAAAGACGAGCAAAGGGAGATTATAGTCTCAGAACATAACAGAGCGCACAGGGCTGCCCAGGAGAATGTCAAGCAGACACTGAAGTGGTTGCAAATTGCAAGGTATGCGACAAGGCGAAGTACGACAGGCATCCGAAAAGACAGGAGCTAGGAGTCACGCCCATCCCTACACGCGTGGTGTAAATAATTCACATAGATATTTTTTCAACTGAGGGAAAACATTTCCTTACAGCGGTTGATAAATTTTCAAAATTCGCGTTGGTTCAACCAGTAGCTTCTTGAACTATTGTAGAGGTGAAGATACCCATGCTTCAATTGGTGAATATCTTTCCCGAAATAAGAGTTGTGTATTGTGACAATGAACCCTCTTTTAACTCAGACACGATTCGGTCAATGTTGAAAAACCAGTACGACATTGACGTGGTAAATGCTCCACCCCTACATAGCACTTCTAATGGGTAGGTGGAAAGATTCCACAGCACGCTAACGGAGATCGCTAGATGTCTGAAACTGCAAAGGTCAACAAATGACATTGTAGAGCTTTTTCTTCAGACAACAGTTGAACATAACAGGACATTCCATTCTGTAACTAGGGCGAGACCAATCGAGATTCTCCATACTGCTTCTAAGCTTGCTCCGGCGATTTTCGCGAGGCTCGAGAGGGCCCAGCAAGAGCAGTTAGATAGGAACAAGCCCTCTCGCCAGAACAGAAGATTCGACGTAGGGGAAAAGGTATTAGTGAAATCCAACAAGAGGCTTGGAGACAAGGTTACACCACTATACTTGTACGTAGAACAAGAGGTAGGGGCAGACTTGGGAACAACTGTTCTCATTAAAGGGATGGTGGTCCATAAGGACAATCTCCGTTAAAGCCTCGCGCTTAGTGGCACCAGACGAGCTTGACAATTCTTCATTCGAATTCCAGACACTTCTGCCTCTTATCTTTGCTTAGATGGGTCCCCTGGACGGACATAAGGCTGACGGACTACTCCCACTCGAACTACATCCCCATTTTAGACGGCACAGTAATAGTTTGGAACGAAACTACTTATATTAGACATTAGAATAGAAACTATAGAATGGACCGAAACCTTTCCGCTTTCTCATATGAGAAAGATTTTAAAGGTGGACACGTCACACATACGGACATTACTGACGACTTTGACGACTCCAGAACTCAGGAGTAGAAAAACTCTCTTACCTCCACTGTTAATCAGATTTTAAATGTAAAGAAAAGGGAAGAAATAGACACGGCTCACTTGTACGAGACACTTTTAAGCAGAAATAGAATCCTTACATTAGAAATACAAAACCTAATGATTGCAATCACTTTAGCTAAAGTTAACGAGGTAAATCCCGCAATAATAGATTCAGAAGACCTAGAGGCGATTTTGAGCAAGAGTTCTGCAGAAGTGTCAGTTACCCCAGTTGTCATCGACGAGGGCATACTGGTAGTAAATGATGCCCTGATCAGGGTCAGTTTGGATGATGAGCCCAAGGTATCGGTCAACGGAACCTACCTGGTGACCTTCGAGCGGACGGCGTATGTCAACAACACAAAATACGTCAGCCTCAGCAGCTTCCAGAAGAGGGTCCCTCTAACAGCCGCTTCTGCCAGACTCAACGTGACGTACCATCACTCACTTTTGAGCCTGCCCTTCCTACATAGATTTAGCGAAGAGAATCTGCAGCAAATAACAGAGTTGCGTACTCAGGTGGTTGTCAACCCAGTTGCAGCGGTGGCAACTTGCTCCATTGTTGGCATTATCGCGATCGGCATCCTCGCCTTCCGGAGACTAAGACGTAGGAAGAGGACACTGGAAGTGGTACAGAAAACGCTGGAGAATGTGGGCATGGCCAGGGATGACCATGTTTCGAAAGGAGGGAGTAGTTAACAATAGTTAACGACGCCCGCTAGCTAGGCACCAAGATCTGCATAGCTTGCGTTCTGAGTCCCTGGACTCCGTGTAACCGGAGATCTTACACAAGGCGCACAGTCAGCGGAACGTCCCTTCGAACCGGCGACTGTGCCGAAATATTGAGTGGAGTAACGATCGCTGCGACATTTACAACTTAAGTTCATTTTGACGGGGCATTTAGTTCTAAGATCCAACTCAAACAGAACGGACACTTCCGGTCCTTAATAAACATTGTAAAACAACTCTAGCGTTTTACTTTGCGGTTCGGTACGTGGGCAAGTCCATGCCGCGTAGTCTCTGTCACATCTAGACCCGACCTTTATCGTTTCAGTGCACCCATTGTCGGCGAATTCCGGCAACGGCTAACGATCGCGATAGAATCAACCTCTCCAAACGTGGGCGCATACCTGCCGCGCGAGCAAAGGAGATCGTGACAAGCGCATCGCCCATCACGGACTGTTCACCGTGATCGGAATCCACTCCTGACGCCCCCGTCAAGTGGAGGTACCTTCGAGGGAGACCCCGGCGCCTGACGACATCACCTTCGCAGAATTGTGTGTTGGCGCATACCTGCCGCACGCAAGCCGCATTCTCACCAGCTGCCCGCAGCCGCCCTCCCGCAGTCAACGAGGGACCGAGCAGAATACTTAAATATAACTTGTATATGAACGCGTGTATATGCATGCAGAATTTTATTGGCCAAGCATGTTTGTATGCATGTGTGTGCGTTTGAATGCAAAAATGCTGAGGAACAGCTCGGACTACGCGCTCGCATTCTCTTTCCCTTTCTTTCCAACATGAGCATTGCAACGGCGTCATACCTTGGTGGTTTGTATACAAAATCCAAGCGAACAAGGTTTATTATTAATAACGTCTGTACTTATTCTCCGATCAGATTGAAATTTTGGAGGTAGATAGATATTATAGTAAGCTTAGTACTGGTTTAAACAAAAGAAAGTTGTGTCTTTACTTACAGATCGACTTTAAAAAATAAATTATTGATTTTCGGGGGCGTGGCACCTAGCACCAGCTTATAGTAGTGCCCTCATAGCCGATTTCTTTATTTTTTTTGCAGGTAGGGCTATTTTTTTGATGAATTTAGGTGAAAGAATTATTAGTTTTTTACTTGAATTTAAAAAATAACTAAATTTATATGTATATTTTTGTTGCCTTTTTATGCAAGGTGCCAGCCTGCCTGCAACATTAAAAAATTTTGAATGAAAACTAAGTGTTTAGAAAAAGTGCGCTGAGGGCAAAAAATTTTTCGCGTGCGTAATTTATTTTATTTTTCAAAAATTTTTCGGAACTCAAAGAAAAAACTTTCTTTGCCTCACACATGTGATAATCTGAAAGAATATTGAACTATTACGCATCTTTGTTGACTCCAGTCTGCTGACCTACGAGTTCTCGTTGCACGCTCCGAAATTCTCAATAGGCAAATCAAAAAATAAAATATAATATTATTGTGTACAAATATCATTTCGTTTAAAATAAATCGCTTGTGGGACACAGTGCGCATCGTTGTGACGCTTTACTGAGAATTAGCCAACAACAAAATACAACGCGCACGCGATTTTATTTTTTCAAAAATTTTTTAGACAGTTTTGCCAGAAGTCCCGGATTTGCTCAAAATGTCCCGGATTATACCAAAATTTTTTTTTATTATTATTAGAATTCAGTTTATAGATTTAATAGTTTATCCTTGTTTCTTTGCCTGCCTTTTCTATCGCTCAACAAAACATGTCTCTCCTTGTCACAAACTATTCTATTTTGGGAATCCTGTTAACAGTTGGGAACACTGGACTTGTGTTCTTGTGTGCGTTGTCTGTTAGTATAAAAATTGAAAAACGGGACTCAAGCGTCCCGGATTCGGGTCCGGATGTTCTGGTCACCCTAGCCCTGTCTGTCTCTCCGTCTGTTTTACGAGGGCGTTTGATAACAGCTGACTGTAAAATTTTAAGGGGGCGCTTTTTTTGTTTTGATTTTAAAAGAAATAAAAAAAAAAAAAAAATAAAATTTAAAAAAAAAAGGAAAAAAAAAAAAATAAAAAAAAAAAAAAAAAAAAAAAAAAAAAAAAACAAAAACTAAAATTTATAAAAAAATGAAAAAAAAAAAATTAAAATATAAAAAGAGTAAGAAAAAAAAAAAAAAAAAAAAAAAATAACAACAAGATAAGGATGAATTTAACATACATATGTAGGCCGCATGGTATCCCACTGTCGCGTGCTGCTCAACTGTTGCTTTCGTTGAAAAATGGTATACTAACTTTGTGTTCCAAATATCTACCTGTCCATAATTTGACCGGACAATAAACACAGAAGTAATTTACGAACTACTCGTATAAGAATAACACCTTGTACTTGTGTCAGCTAACAAGGGAGCCATGCAAGCGCGAAGGTCGAGCGCCACTGTCGAAAATATTTGGAAACTTCCCAAGGGCGTACGCAGAATTTTTTTTAGGGGGGACAAGGATTTTTTTGTCACAATTTTTCCGAATTTTTCGACTTCTTTCCTCTAAGGGACTCGAATATTTGATTTATTCTCATCACTTATATCAAGTATATATATCAAGTATATTCTGCACCCCCCTGCCTACGCCCTTGAAACTTGCCAAATTTAACTTTTAGGTTGAAGGGTATCCCACTGTCGCGTGCCGTTCAACTGTTGCTCTCGTTCTTTGTATTTAAATTGAATGTTGCCCGTTTTCTGATTCTTCCGCTTAGAGATGGGCGCTGGCCGGCCCTCGACAATTTTAGGTCCGGGTCCTAAAACCAGCTACCGGGCCTTTTACCGTCGGAGCCCGGGCCTAGGGGTAAAAGCCCGGAAGGCCCTGCGTGCTTAAAGGCAAGAAATATAATGTAAAAATTCAAAAATTCTGGTCTGGTTCGGGCCGGACCCCCTTTAAAAAAGTTACTGGTCGGGCCTCAAAAAACAGGCCACTCTTTATCGCAAAAACCAATATTTAAAAAGCGCATACAATTTGAAAAAATTTAAATTCCGTAAAAATATGGAATAAACAGAAAATGCCGATTTCTCCTGATGTAAAATGATTGCTTATCGACCTTAAAAAGGCCCGAATGCGTTAAAAAAAGGCCTTCTATATTCAGGAAAACGAAAATAGGATAAAGAACATATAATTATCAAATCCTCTCATTATTTTAATGATCACGCCCCTTCGATCGGACTCTCACTGCAAAGTAGTGCCCTGCCAAATCTGATCATAGATTGAAAATGGCTCGTTTCACGTTTTTACATGAGACAGAAAAAGAATATTAAGGATGGTATTCAAAATATTGTAAGCTGGATAAAAACATTTTTGGGATACTCCAGAAAATTGAATTATCCATCATGAAAAAACCGGATGTTACGTATACATACATATATACTTACAGTAATTTTGTAAACTAATCAATGTACTTCAATCAATAAATTTTAAAACTGCAACATGATATATGTATAACAGTGTAATACAGCAAGTACTATTGTTTAGTAAGTTTCTAAGTTTCATTTTAGTTGCAGCATTTCTGAAAAAATCATTCCCGAAATAACATGTACCCACCATATCCACACAGAAATGCAAGTGAAGGTATGAAATAGATAAAATACTATTTTTGTTGCAGTTATACATAAATAATCAATCGGATATAATAAAATTAATCAAAAATTCATTTATGGTCAAATAATAAATGTCTATGCCGAAGACTCATCATCCAAATTGACGAGCATAGCAGTAACCGATTCTTCAACCGGTTTCTGGACATTTTTGGGCGGCGGCGCGGGCATAGGTATTGCAATGGTATTCATTGTGCTGATCATACGAGGCTCTGACCGAGCTGTTGTGATTGGCAATGACTGAACGCCGTTGCTTTTGGAGGCCTTCAGGAAATCTGGTTGCGGTGCCTGCGCCGCTCCATGTTCATGACTATGACCATGCCCAGCCGCATGGCTATGACTATGTCCAACGTCATGACTGTGGCTCTGATGCTTGTTCAGCTGCTGATGGTGATGTTGGTGGTGTTGGTGATGTTGATGATGCTGCTGCTGCGGAAAAGACTTTGGCAACTGGGTGTGACGCGTTGAATCCGTAGCTTTAAGCCGCTCGCTAAGCGCCTTCAGCGCGATTTGTCTGTGTATAACAAGGGAATAATATTTTTTATTGAGAATGTTACATATGTAAATATGCTTACCGCCTCCGCTCAATATCATGGGGATCAACGCCTGGCAATTGCACAGACACCGATATTAAACTAGATGCTGATATAGAACGTAAAGGAGTAGGCGTTTTGATCACGCCCGTGCGCAAGCAACAGTTATATATGGGGTTTACTAGTATGCCGATAAACGGCTGCGTCACATTTGGAAAGAAGCTAACAAACGTGAAGGACTCTGAGCTATCGCCGCGTCCGTTTGGGTGATGTTGATAGAAGCGCAAATAAATCCACGAGACGATAGCACCGGCCGCAAACATAGCTGGATAAGTTCCATCCAATAAGCCGATAGCCCAAAAGATGATAGCCATGATTAGAACTGTCAAGGGTACGTTACTAGAAGAGAAAGGATTCAAAAAATGTTATAAATATATAATAATAATTGTCAGATCTGATACGCGGCGATAAATTAGTAGTAATTTTTCTGATGTGCTAGAAAAACTTTGACGACCGACGAAATTGATCATCTTTAACGGCTACTTTTAGCATATCTTGTATGGTACACTAGCAGGTTTTTACCTCTTCCAATCGTCCCTATATGAGTTTTATATATTGGAACAGAATTGAATAGCATTGTTCATGTGTTCCTTAATAACTGTAATTATATCAATCAAATCATATCTATTTTATTTATTGTTGATCCCATAAAAACTATGGGATGTACATTTGCAATTTGATAAAATGTAAAAGGTATACGTCGATAACGAATTTCAAAGATATATAAAACTGTGCTGATCTTTATAACAACGATATGTAAATTTTTTTAAACATATAACGATTAAGTATACTTACCGATTAGTTAAACGTCCGTAACGCGTTTTGAAGATAAGGTGGTCGGGCATTATCTGTCGCACTGCAACACAAATGCCCGCCACGTATCCCGCCAGGCCATGGATGTGTACATCAAATAAAATGGTTGGATTTTTGGTTATCATATAGTAAAATAAGTAGTAGACAGTTGTAAGGAGCGAGACACCAAAGTTACTTAGTGCGAAGAATTTAAACATTTCAAATTGTCCCCACAGGGGCTCCAGCATTTTTCCACACAGCCCCACTGTGATCACATCGACGACAACCTCCCACCAGTGTAGCTCGATAAAACAGAACGTGAACGCAGTCCATATCCAAAATTTTCCGTTTGGCAAAATATAGCCAGGTGTCACGCTCAGCAGCAGAACAGCAGTTTCCGAATAAGAAAACAGGTAACCAAGGATGGTTACCAAACAAATTAGTGTTATTACCGGCGATGTGTTGTGGAGCAGAGCAGTCATTTGCTGCTTCAAATACGGCACATTTCGTGTAAGTGGAGCTGACATGGCAACTCGACACGACTCAACTCAACTTCAATTTCGATTGTCTCCAGATAATGTCGTTTTTTCGAAATTCAGCTTTGCTCCTTGAATGACACTTAGTGCAGATAAATGTACACGATATTATTGTTTGTGCGTAAATGCACATTAGTACTTGTGTGTATGTTGAGATCGCGTTCAATTTGTGATTTATTTTTGATTATTTTCCTATTTCACGCATATTAAAAGTGTGACCAGGCTAGGTTATTAGTATTTTGCTTAATAAAATGAATGAATTTCGGTCTAAGTTTTTATTACAAGTTCCATGACATTATCAAAAAAATATTTGCGAGCTTTTACTTTAAGGGACAGAAAAGTAGTGTCAAAACAAAGATGGGTATACTAACTTTATAAGTGTGAAAGCGATAGCCAGCAGTGGACTTTGCTGTGTTAACATTTTGGTAAAATAACTTTGCTTTCTAGGGTTATTACTTTGCACAATCAATGATGATGTGCCATTGATAAACCATACTTAGTGGTTTCAACTTTGATAGTGTGTCCAGTTTCAGTGTGTTTAAAATGCATAACTACACTCTCACTGTCTGTAACTGTCCTTGTTGCAATCACAGCACTAAGCACCATCCCTAATGAGTAAAATCCACTGTTTGAGTACTCTATATGTTCGATGCTTAGTTATGAGAGTCACATATGTTCACTTTTTTTTAAGTGAGACACCTCGCTCACTTCTCTCACTTTTGCTAACATGTCGAAATGCTCCCTAAAGGCACCAAGCAGTTCACTGCTTTTCCGGTCACTACCACAACAACTACTGCACTTTTTATGCAATGGACAATGGGTGAGACATTCCTGTAATATGTTCATTTGGCTAGCTTACTCCCCATTATATGTATGTATATATATTTCACATTTAAGAATTAAATAAATTGTATCTGAGATAATTTTTTTGCTAACTGATAACTGCGCAAAAACAACACAAATGAACATTCATATAAGCAGATCAAAAAGCTAACTCAGTTGAAGGAGCTGAAAACAGAGAGTAGAACCACTAAGCACTGAACACATAGAGACAGTGCTTAGTGGTTCAGGGGGGGGTAAATCTGTTATTGCTTGTTTTTCAATCGAAGTACCCCAGAGCCCGAAGCAATGAGAATAGAGACTTCGGTGGCACGCTCGGCTGGGGTACTTCGATGTTCGGCTGGGGTACTTCGATGTTCGGCTCTCAGTACAAACAGCGCATAATAATTTACTATAATTTACTATTAAATTTCATTTTCATTCATTCATTCATTTTCATTCATTCGTTCATTTTAAATTTAATATTGAGCAAATCAACATAAAATAATATTACAAACTTAAAAAACAGTAAGATTTCATTGCACATGGAGTATCTTAAACTTATTATATAACTTGTAATAACTGGTAATAATAGGAAATTAATGAAGATCTGTTTCAATAGTCACATCTCAAATATATCTTTTTATATACAGGTTTGGACGAAATAATATTGTAGTAAACAAAAATCATATATTAATATATGATCGCAAACTATTAATTTAAATTGAATTAATTAAAAAAGTTAAACAAATTCTAGTAAATTGCTTCTTGTTCTTGGAATACACTATGGGTAATTTGACCCGTTTTTCTGGCCAAAACCCATTTTCTGAAAATCGGAGCAGGTCCGTAGCCAGACCGGGCTTGTGCACGGGCAGGATTATACATTATAAATTCACAATAAATGAATTGAAGAATGATACGTGAAAACTTCCTGCTGTGTATTCTTGAAATTATGTTGTTCAAAAAGATACAGAAAATAGAAGAAGAAATTTTAAAAAAGTTCAGTGCTTGATATTTTAATAAATATCAATTTTTTCTAGTTTTTTCTTAGACGGGCTGTACTGGCAAACAAGTCCATAGTCCGGGCATTGTCCGGGCTTGCTCGTACGTGGCTACGGGCCTGAGTCTAAGAATGCAAAAAATTGTATGTGCAACGCATCCATAATAGATCAAACTTCAATCACTAAGCACTGTTCAGTGCTTAGTGCTTCAATGCTGCGTACCTAAAATTTCAATAGATGGCGCCACTACAAAGAAATCAGATGTTAAAAGCAGCTGTTGAAATTGCACAGCACGTTCTATTAATATAAAAGTACTGAATGCAATTTTCAAATTTGAACCAGTGAAAAATGATGCAGAATTTTTTAAATATTTGAATTGAGTTTTAATCACTGTGATGTATATTTTGTGTTTTCGAGTGTCCGATTTCGATAAAATTTATGTTGTTCCCTTAATAGAGTTAAAACACAAATTTCATTTTAAATAGAGATTTAAAGTGAGTC
The DNA here is from genome assembly GCA_018151435.1 of Zaprionus africanus. Classification (NCBI taxonomy): domain Eukaryota; kingdom Metazoa; phylum Arthropoda; class Insecta; order Diptera; family Drosophilidae; genus Zaprionus; species Zaprionus africanus. The sequence goes on from JAECXB010000657.1 coordinate 68,579, forward strand.
CAGCGGAGTCCATCCATGAAATATATTCTATAATTTAGAGCGTTTAATTCTTATTCAAATGGATGTTATTAAAAATGCCACTTTTAACCACTTTACATAAAAATTACAAATTTAAGAATGTAACCTCAATTATGCCCATGGCAGAAGAGCATGGCAAAAATGTGTTAGTTGTCAAGATTTTGCAACCAAATTTACGATAGAAGCTTTTTAACAATTACGTAATGTGCTTACAAAATTTCATCGGAATTTGACCACTATAACATATAGCTGTCATAGGAAATATGGGCCGAAACGGGGTTTTTCGTATGATAATTTGCACTGTTCATGGAAAAAGCTATATTATTCAATGCCAATTAAAGCCATATAGCAACCGTCGTTTATGTTCCTCGTTTCATTACAATCAGATAACTATATCCCATAGCATTCATAGGATCAATCAGTTCATACAGTATCAAAATTAACGATTTTAATCGAAATATCGTTTATGTGCAGCAAAGTGCGTTATTATGGTTTATAATAAATATATGAATAATATAATACCATTCTTTGTCTCTTTATATAACTTATATAGGAACAATCGGAAAGAAATGAAGCCAAAACCTGTAAGGATATGAAACCTTCGGCATGCCAAAAAGTTCCCTTCATTCTGTTATTTTCTGCAGTAAGAGGGATGCCACGCCCACTTTTGTCAAAATATGATAAACAAATTTTTAGGTTGATGTTAAAAGTGAACTGTAAAACTGTTTAAACATTGAGGTAGCATTTACCACGCCCACCATTTTTTTAGTAAAATTGGTAGTAATTATGTTAAACCAATGCGAAAAACCGAAGTTGAATGTCTCACTCCGTTCTTGAGATATTAATTTTGGCCAGAAAAACGGGTCAAATTTCCCATAGTGGAATAGTGACGAACCTGAAAACATCGATAGTCGAAGAAAACCATCGATGATTTGGAAAATTTAAAAACATCGATACATCGATGTTTTGGCACCTCTATCTGTCGCACAACGACAGCGGAACGATAAGCATGTGCGTACTTCAATGCGCTGTGCGATCGTTTCCATGTGTGCGTGCGTGAATGCACAAGCTCACATATGAATGTATGCAATTCTTGTGAAGTTAGACAACAAGCAATTGTTTCGGCCGGCGCGCTGGCAGCCTAAAGTCAATTTTGTGTTTCAGCTAGCAAACATAGATATTTTTTAAATGTTTATATATTTGGATAATTCAATTCCCTTAGTAAACACAAATAAATTCATTAAGTTAAGTAACTAAATCAGCGGCTCGTCCCAATAGATGCCTACATCTCCGTTTTTTTCCCCTGATAAAGGGGGGGGGGGGGTATTTATCATGAATTTTGGTGAAAATTTATTTGGCGGTCGCTTCTAGTCATTTTTTGATTGCATTTTAAAAATAATAAAATTTACAAGGATTTTGTTGTTGGCTAATTCTCAGTAAAACGTCACAATGATGCGCACTGTGTCCCACAAGCCATTTATTTCAAAAGAAATGTTATTCATACGCAATAATATCTTTTTTGTATACTTCTAAATGATTATATGCATATGCAGTATACATGTTAAGGTTCGTAATAAATGATTAATTAGCAATTTAAATTAGGCAAAACTGATAAGTAAGTGCTACGTACATACATACATCAACTTATAAAGACAAAAATAATGGTTTATTAATTACACGCAAACTAATCGCATTATATATAATAATAATGCATAAGTTGCAGCTCGCCTGTGTACAATAGGAAACTGCCCGCTAACAATTTCTTCGCGGGGCAGGGGACAATCAATCGGCGAAATAATAAGTAATAATAATAACGATATGTAATGATAAACAATTTACATGGTATGCATAATGTACGAGTACACGGGATTAAATGGTAAATGGTAAATGACATATGGTATACAGTATATATAATGGTATGTGGTAGATACATACATACATAAATGATAAATGATGTTGCACTTACGCGCACATAGGCATTGAGTTTTAAGAGTATGTACAAAAAATATAACTAGACATACGTATAGATTATGTGTATATATGGGATAGCGAAAACATTGTTACTGTTGTTGCACGTGCAAGCATTATTGCTGCAGCTGTTGTTGCGACAGTTCCGCGACTAATTTGCATAAGTTGCAGCTGCACCAAGGCATAGCCCTATGTGGGTATAGCTTTGGCACCTTTCCCTCGATCAGTGACCGGAAAACTGAAAGCGACGGGGTCTGTGGTATGTTTTAGTTCTTCTTCTTTTGTTTAGGCAGGATTAGGCACAATGCGTTGTTCTTAATTATATAAATACGAGACTACATTTCTGATCAGGCATAGGCACAATCGACGAGGGTAATCACAATCATTCAATTAGTGGCTCCCATCGATAGTTGGACTGATATGCAGATAGTATGTATACATTCTCAAAATTCTCACAGATTATCACACGTATGCGGTAAAGAAAGATTTTTTTGAGATCCGGAAAAGAGCGTCGGGTAAAGGTTAAATAGCTGCCTACATCTCCGATTTTTTTTCACTGATAGGACTATATTTATCATGAATTTAGGTGAAAAAATTGTTTGTCGGTCGCTTCTATTTTTTTTTTAATTGAATTTTGAAAATAATTAATTTAACATGTATTTTGTTGTTGGCTAATTCTGAGTAAAGCGTCACAACGATGCGCATTGTATCCCACAAGCGTTTAATTCAAACGAAATGTTGTTCATACACAAAAATATATTATTTTATAAGTTCCCTACTGGGTGAGAATTTCAGAGCATGCAACGAGAAGTCGTTGGTCTGAAAACTAGCGTCAACGAAGATGTTAAATAGCTCATATACTCTCAGATTATCACATGTGTGAGGCAAAGAAATTTTTTAGAGTTCTGGAAAAGAGCGCCGCAGGCGAAAATTTTTTGAAAAAATAAAATCGCGCGTGCAATTAATTAAAAAAAACTAGAAGCGACCGCCAAATAACTTTTTCACCTAAATTAATGATAAAATTAACGCTAAAAAGTAAAATAATTTAAAAAAATCGTGGATATAGGCAGCTATTTAACCTTTACCGTTTGTTTAATATTTCAAATTTTTAAGATATAATTAATGTTGAATTGTTTCGTTTAACAATTTTTGACGCGTACATGCACGCATGTACTAGCTATTGCATGCGTTCGTATGTATGTATATAAATTGTAACTTCAAAAAAATACTAGTCAATTGAAAAGTACTCGACCATTGTAAAACTTATTTTTTTTTCCTGGCAAAATAGGTTTTTTTTATTGAACATAGTTACCTTCGTGTGATTCGTCAATTTTGAAATCCATAAAGTCAAGTCCAATTTTTTTAAAAATGTTATCTTATTTAACTTTTATTTGTATGACAATTTGTATGAGTGATTTTAATGTTTGTTTAATGTACTCATTATTTATTTATGTTGTTTTATAATTTCAAGTGTAATCGAGTTCTATCTTACACTAGACCCAGTTGAAAACAATAAATTGCATTTAAATTCAATTAATCCAGTGAAATATGGAACTTAAGCAATAAAGTCTCATGATCGAAATACAAAGTAATAAGAAACTACTTGTCAAATTAAAGTTCTTATTATTTTTACCCAGCCAATAAACAGCAAAGCATACTTTAAAATTTACGATTTTGATTTGTGGTGGAAGTTTCTAAAGCGACGGACGCAGCGAAGACGAGTGTGAAAAGTAATGATAGTTTGCTCCGTTTACTGTACATCGTCATTTTTATGCGATTGTAGTGCTGTTTGTGCAAATTACTGCTTAGAACAGCAGCGTGCCCATGCCACCCATTTCTGATTGTTCTTTTACAAAGATCTCAAAGTATTGGTAAATGATTGTCACAGCCAGTAGAATACCGGTGCCAGAACCAATGGCACCCAGGAAATCAGCCATGACTGATAGTGCACCAATACATAGGCCGCCAAAGGCAGCAGCCGTTGGGATATAGCGATTCAGCTCATGAATCATCGAGTTTTCACGATGACCACGCATCACCATGTGCTGCTCTTTAAGCTGCTTGGCTACCTGTGTTGAAAAGGTGAAAAAAGTTAAGTTCAGTTCTATAAATAAATCTTACAAATTAACTTACATCCTTCGCTGAGCTGCCAGAGACATCAATCCATGTCTTAGAGAAGAACGCACATGAGCCCAACATAAAGACTATGTAGAGCAAGGCATGAATGGGATCGGTAAGTATGTGTCCGACACTCTCAGGCGGCGACAGGTAATAGCATAGACCACCAATAGGATACGAACGGGCTGGGCCACCCCCGCCTACATCGGCCCAAACACCAAGCAAATTGATGAAGAAGTTACCCTGGAACTTGACGGCCAACATTTGTGAGATGACATACAAGTTCGAAACTAGAGCAGACTGAAGAATGATGGGAATGTTCGAAGTGTAAAATAGTTTGATCGGATAGCTACTATACTGGCCACGATAGCGTGCGCTTTTGATGGGCAAGTCGACGCGGAAGCCTTGGAAATAGATAACAACAGCAAACACTAAAATGGTGGCCAAGAGGTTCATCAGATTGGGTAAGTTTTGACGATAGAACGCCTCCCGAAGGGCTCGCACTTTGTCATTGCGAGTTGCCATGAGATGAAATAGAGCAATTACAGCGCCTTCAAACTCAGTGCCGCGTCCGGTTGTTACAGTGGTTGGTGAAAAGGCCTTCCACACAATTGTCTCACAGATATTTGTTGCAATAAAAAGCGAAATTCCAGAGCCGAGGCCATAACCCTTCTGTAATAGCTCGTCAAGTAACAGTACAATCAACCCAGCGGCGAATAGTTGGATGATAATAAGCAGACACACGCCAGCACCGATTTCCGATGGATCACCATACATGCCGGTCATCACATAGACGATGGCTTGTCCAATTGTAATCACCATACCGAAAAGCTTCTGTGCACCGTTAAATAGTGCACGATCTTTCGGCGTGTCGCCAACCTCAATGATTTTGGCGCCGGCCAACAGCTGCATAATCAGTCCAGATGTTACAATTGGTGATATACCAAGCTCCATAAGTGTTCCACGATTCGAGGCGAGAATCACACGAATCCAGTAAAAGGGATCTGCAGAATCTGAACTCATAATGCCAAACAAGGGAATCTGACAGCAGACCAAGAATATGAACAGGGTTATAGCTGTCCATAATACTTTTTCCCTAAACTGGATCTGTAAAGGAAGGTATCAACAGCAGAGAAATAAGTTTGGTTATTATACAGTTTGTAAATACATGCGTTTTCTTAAGATTTATATAATATTAATAATTATTTATAATTTTTCATTTTTATCTCATACGGTATTTTCCAAATTTGGTGTCTGTTGAAAATTCAAGATATTCACCTTGGCAAATCCTAAGATTTTATGAAATATATACAATTCTAACTTCCACTTTCATGTTTTGTGCATTTTACATAAATATTTACTTTTCACATTGCAAAAAATAATAACAAATACAATAACAAACTGTTCATCAGTATGCGAGTCGTATGTTAAAAAGCTCACCAGTCACATGCTGTCCACTCAAAATATCGCATAATTGCCAACATAAAAACGGTTAGAGTTATTAAGGGTAAAATTTAAAGATCGTAAAAATTTGTTATAATGGTTTTTATATTAATTTCCTGAAGACTCAAATAAAATAATTCCTTAAAATTTGTCAATTAGTCGCATTTTTGCAAAAGTATCGTATGTGCATTTTAGTGAAATTAATATTTTTATGCAGTATTGAAACAAAGACATCTGCGTTTCCGCTTATCACCGCTTTTCGTACGGTCTTTTCGGTTTAACAACAATACGAAGCTGACGTCGGACATCAGATGCCACTTCGTGCGACCCGAAGTTTGACATTTCCACGTAGTATGCGGTATGCTTGAGCAAGACTAAAAAGTAGTTTGTCAACAAGTAGTAAAGTACTTGCTCTGGATAAGAAACTAGGAATTTGGGTAAATTTGAATAATGTTTAATGAATGATAGCCGACTTTAAGAAGACATGCCAATTAAAAATATATTTAATATATATAACATTAATTTCATTCATTCATTTTTCAATTTAACTTGAGATTTTGTACACAAACGATTTGAAGATTTGCAATTTTCACAACGGTGTATTTGTAATTTTGATGTTCTGTCAATATGTTTCAGTTTGTTTCAATATGTTTTAATAGTGGACAAATTTCATGTTGCCTACTATCAAATAATGTGTTTGCGTGGCGCATTCAATTGTCAAGTGAAAACAATCAACGTGTTCGAGAGGGTAACACTATTAAATCAAGTAAAGAAAATCTTTTATTTTAAGTTGTCAAGTCACTATTATTAGACTAGCAAAATAATTATCTGACATTATCACAAGCTAATTAACCGAATTTAAAACGGACAAGTTATATTAATACGCACCTTGCGTTCAGGTTTTGCTATTTCGGGCAATATACTGCAGAAAGGCTTGATAACTTCCAGGAATTTGACTGAAACAAAAGAACATAAATAAATTAATAAAAGATGCCATGGACTATCCCCCTTAAAGACTTTTAAAAAACAAAATGCAACTATAAGGTTTTGCATACGTAAGCAAGAGGCGGAGATGGGGGTGGATGTCGTATTCGACGAAGAAGGCAATGGTGCTGAATGTATTGGATAAAAAAATGCATTTAATACTTACTTCCCATTGCGTTTAACTTTTTATGAACGGCAGGAAGGTAAACTTGAAATTTTAATTATTGCACTTTCTACACAAAATTTAGAAAGTTTTCCACCTTTAAGAGAAGTCTCCAGCCGACAGATCAACCACTTTAAATGACGAAAACCGAATGAACGAAGCAGACAGAAACAAAAATGTACGAGCTTGTCACGACGTGTCACTTGTTCACTTTTTATGTTTTACAGCACTGTACTGACGAATGTCAATATATCGATAATATAAATAATAATATTGCCGATAAAAATCAATTTTTGCAATTAACATTTTTTGTCTTTCTTTTTAATATTCAAAGTATTAATATAAGAATAGTTTATATACTTCATGTAAAATCAGTAATGCATATCGATAAGTAAAATGTATCGTTCTTTTTAATTATAGAAAAAAGGCGTTGCCACTATTTGTTAGCCAACATGGCAGCACTTTTTGCCATAGAACTCTACAAAAAACAGAGCAACCTAGCCTGCGAAAACAAATAAAAAGCAACAACACAAACATAAGCAAAATTAAATTAGAAGTCAGAGACGTAATATTTGCATAAAAACTAGCTAACAACAATAACAGTCGCATGCTTTCAAATGTCAAGAAATATCAATAAAAGGAGACGTATCGCATTAAAACGAAGTGAAAAGTGATATTTTGACCATGACTTCGGTAATATATGTTGATTTGAGCTCGGATTCGGAGGAGGAGGAGGTAAAAGCACCAGTGTCAGCGTCAAAAATGCTTAGTTGATGTTAAAAAGTACAGTTGTATTTTTATAGTTTTGTGTGCATTTGTGTGAGTGTATTGGTGTTGGCAAGCATGTAGTTATCGTTCAGTTGTGTTTGTGTAGGAATTACAATTTTGTGTAAGATTGTTTTTTGCGCTGCTTTTATGGTTTGCGCGAATATAAACATACGTTTGGATTTAAAAATAAACACCAACTCTTTTACACAAGTCACTGCACATAAAAATGTTGCATTGTTGTTGGGAGCTGCCTTTGAGTGGGTGACTTTATGTGGTCAAAGTGTGTCACTTGCGAGACCAATGGTAACAGTTTCTGACCTTACAGTTTGGTAACATGGTCGACGTAATTCTACAATTTATTTGGCGGCGCGCTTTAAAACTCTACATGCACTCACATACAAGTGCAACGATCCTTTTGTTTAGTTCCGTTATGCATTATTTTTAAATCTAACAGGTCGTTTTTTAATGAAATTATATCTTGTTCATATATAGGGCCTGCCAGAAGCCAAGCGATCCCGCAAAGAGCAAGGTGCGACCAAGGTGGCAACATCCAAATCTCTTCTTCCTAAATTTCCACAAGCAGCAAAGACACCGATCACACAGTTGTCCGTCGGGATTAAAGCGTCGGCTGCAACTGGTGACGCGGTGGCTTCTGGGATGGTGGTGGGCACCTACAAGTATGTACATATCAGTCCAAATAAAGTGGACTTTATTGGCAAATCTTAGTTTAAACTAACAAAAGTGTTTTATAAACTAGTAAAGTTATAAACTAAAAGGCTTCAATGTAAATAGATAAACTTAACCATTAAAGAACTCTTGAAGACAAACAAGATACATTATTTACATACATATACATATTAATGTTGATACATATACATTAATTTGGACTTGAAGTTTACAACGAACCTTAGGAGACATCTCCGACTCTCTAAGGTATGTAAGGGTGTTTTCTAAATCAGCATCAGAGGAGTCGAACCAAGCCTATTCCATTGTCCAGTGCAACAACTGTTGCAAGGCAAATTAGTCACTCATTTTTGTTATCTATCTTTTTAAAACGTGGCACACATATTTCTTAATACTGCACGCTGTAAATAAGTCGGAACGAGCAAGATCCGAATGAATTATCGTATGGCTGCCATAGAACCTATAGGCCAAATATAGAAATTTTTAATGATATTAAAGCCAAATTTACCACAAACATATAGCATCCTTAGGAACAATCGAAATGAGATTTGATATATTATAGCTGTTACGAAAACATGAAAAATCTTTACCGGGTATCAGAAGATTCAGGAGAAGATTCATATTTTTTCAACTTTTTGTCCCAAATATTATTATTCCTATGCTATTAATATATTATATAATAGTACAAAGTTTCTTAAGATTATGCATGTAGTATGTGTTGTATTCCTATTGTACTACTGTATTCATTAAACATTTTTATGGGGACATTAGGATATATTTGTCCGATTTTAATTATACGGTTATAAATTATAACCATAGAATATATTGATAACAACAACATTTTGTAAGTTAAATTTTCATTCTCGCCTAAGTTTAAGCCACATTTATACCAATATATATACACGGTGCGTCCCAAAAATAACCGAACTTTTGGGATATAAAATCAAATACACATTAAATTATCTTTGAAAGTTATTATTTATAGGTTCCATTTGACTCAACACAACGTTTGGAACGATCAACCAGTGCATGCATAGATTTTTTTATGTCATTTATAGAAATGTTCTTCAGTACCTCGGTTACGGCTGCTTAAATGGCTAGGATATCATCATAAAATGCTCCCTTCATCTTGGTTTTCAGTTTTGGAAGTAAAAAATAGTCACATGGTCAGGCGGTTACGGAGGATGGTCGATGAGAGAAATACCTTTTTAGGCCATAGATTTTAAAAAAATTCATGGTCTTCTGTGTTTGTCGGAACGCAAATGTGCGTAACAGGCAAAAGGAGGCATCTCCGACCCCATAAACTATATATATTCTGAATCAGTATCAACAGCCGAGTCGATTGAGCCATGTCTGTCTGTCCGTCTGTTTGAACGCCAGGATCTCAGCAACTATAAGAGCTAGATTTAAAATTTAAAAGCATTAAAATTTTGTGACAACTTACGTGTATATTCAGGTGTCTCAAAGTTTTTTTTTGAAATTTAGACACGCCCCTTCCCGCCTCTGTAAATCAGTAATAACAATTTAATATACACAATATACTCCCAACAACAAAAGTTGTGACATGACAAATACCTTTCCACGGGTGTTTCCTGAAAACTTCATTTAAATCGGACTAAAAATAAGTGAGATATGATCCGAATTAAACTCAATTTGAACGAATACTTATGCGTATATTAAGACCTAATTTACGCAAGCATACCGAAGTCCTCAAAAAAAAAAAAATACCGAAATTGCGTGCAAGATTCCGCTCGAACCACTCATCTGAAACACAAAAAGTAAAAAGAATTTTATTTGTGTTTATGTTGACGAGGTACTGACGTAGGATTTTGATGAAATTCAAAAATTGAATAAATGGCAGTAGATTTCATAAAAATTTATCATTTTTTTGCTTTTTTCGATAAAAAAAAAGGCTGTAAAAAAAAAAAAAAAAATATCGAAAAACCCCTACGTGAGTACGTTCATATATCTCTGTTTATGGTTCTGTCAAAATTTCAAGTTGATCTGATGAGTAGATAATCTTTAATCCTGCACGCAAATTGCAAAAACATGGTTTCGAGAAAAACGCGTTTAAAGTTTTGAGGCAACAGAACTTTGTAGTCTAGACTGTCGCATTCAGCGCCCTGTCACGTTTGAAATAAGTCGAATTCGGGAAAAATATTTTAGGACATCATTTTTCACGTCTTGAAGATGCAAGAAAAGTAAAAAAAAAAATTGATTTTTCGAACATTTTACATTTTCCTTAAGCAATAGCTAGGACAATCAATGTACGAGTACACGACTGTTAGAGCGGGATGCCGATACATGCATGTCTGCATTTGCACATTTATGTTTCGGCATCCCGCTCTAACACGCATCAATTGCCGTATTCGGCACACATATGCAACTGTCAGATTTGTGCAACATTCGCCAAAGTTTATAAAAGTGTTGTAATTAAATATGTTGAGTACCAAAATATTTAAAAATTTTTGTTTGTTAAGCTTTTGAATTATTTAATAGGAAAGAAAGAAAAAAAAGAAAACATGTCACACATTGATTGCGGCAGCAATCGCACCCGAACACTGTCAACATCATTGGTCTTCGGATCCGGCACACACTCCGCTTAGTTTTTGTATAACTTCCGCTGCCGCCACCTATAGTTTGCCATTACCGAAAAATGCATACACTAACTTATTGCCCTCTCGCTCTATCAAATGCTAATACTTCTTGTCCATTCGTCTTTGCATTGTTAATGTGTTCTTCTTCTTCTGTCTGTCAATTGATTTTGTGCGTGTCGTTCGAATTAAATAGTAAGAATATAAAATTTATATTTTTAAATGCTTAATAATAATTCAAACAAAACAAAATATTCATTATAAATAAGGGAAAATATTGTAAATTATATACGGTATACCATGATTATCCATGGCCTTCTACAGTCAGCACCTGACTGTAGCGTTCGACTGTTTTATTAAAAATTCGTTCATTTTCGTTCGATTTTTTCATTTAATTCATGTGTTACAAATCGCGCACAAACTTTTCTTTTTCTCCAAATCTTCAGTTATTATTATCCAAATAGTGTGTTTACTTTATTTTTTTCTGGACGTCCTGCTCTAGGGTCGTCATTAAAATCCTCATGACCATTTTTAAATCGAGTAAACCAGGTATAAACTTGCGTACGACTCATACAATCATCACAATAAACTTTTTTCATTAATTCGTATGTCTCAGCAAATTTTTTTTTATCTTTGACACAAAATTTTATATTTGCTCTTTTATTTTTGAACCATTAGCACACTTTTGATTTTATTGAAATGGCTGTCACTTTTACTTCTGTCATCCGACTTACATGAAGTTATGTGCGTTTGAAAGAGGATGAATGTATCTTTTTAATGTTGCAAATTTTCAATAAATGCCGCTGTATGTTGCAGGATTTAAATATAAAGTTCGGTTATTTTTGGGACACACCGGGTACATATCGATTACACAGGCCCACAAAAAAAGTGTCATGATCTGGGTATGCGGCATATGCAGTTATATGTATTTTGGGTCGCTGATTCCGAATCCGGCGTCAGAAATTCTCCATCACGTCTGGATTTCGACATAGCACACGACAAACTTGACACTTTCTCTTCCCCGTGAACGGACTTGTTTTTTTCTGCGCTTCGATATTTTCGCGTTTTTATTAAAAACAACGGGTGTTTTATAAATCTTTTATTTTAAAACCGATCTTCTTTTGATAGCCCGTTCACGACGCGTGTGTAAATTAATAAAAAGGACTCTTGGTTATATGTTCAAGCGAGATACAAACGTTTATTGAATATTATTTTTACGATTAAGGCCGCAGCCAAACAATAGCACGTGGTGGCTAGCGACTCCCAAAGGGGACTGACTTCTACAATTCTCTTAAGACTACTTCACAGCTCGCCAGTGGCCGGAGCTATCTGCGTCGCTATGAGCAGAACGCTGACCACGCGGCTCGTGCAACGTCTTAAGTTACCATCCGTTGCCGGACGACTGACGTTTGCATGATCAGCAACTAAGTTGCTGACCGCTTACTGCTGAGCCTGCAGCCCTTATTATCCCCCCACTTGAAACATGGCCGTCCTCGGCCATGCCCAGGTCGCTCAGCATCTTTTGCACAGAAAGCGTGACTCTATGCCTTTGTCTACGACGGTAGATCCAGGCAATCACCGCAATAATGATGCAGCTGAGGAGGCATGGTAGCGTAGCCAGGTATGGAACAGAGGTGTTGAAAGTTTGCAGCTCCTCTATTCGTTGAAGATTGTCTACATTCAATTTTTGTAGGTACGGCAGGCTCGCTATATTTTGATACCGGGTGATGTTGATCCTTGCCGAAACGGCGGGGGCTGGCAGCCGGCCAGGAGTCGCATTATAGTTAACGTACTTGGAACCATTGACGTCCGCTACAGTTGCGAATGTAATCAAATGGGTGCCCGTTATGTTTTCGGGGGGGCTCCCATCGATACTCACGGTGGTCCAATGATCGTTGACCACGAGGATGCCCTCGTCGATAGACGTCACTGCGGCAAGATGGCTGGGACGTGTGGCACAATGTGCGACACTTCCAGACTGGAGACCCTGAGCGCATGAAGTTTCCGCTGCCACCTTGCAAAATGTGGCAGTGCCGGGGCCCACACAGGAGGTGACGGTGATGATGTGGCCGTTGCATTCCGCTACCACGTTCTCTTCCAGGTGGAGTACAATCCCATCGTGTGCTACTGGGAAAATAGTGATCTTTTTACAAACTAACTTAGGTTTCGGAAAAGATAAAATAAAATGAATTAGCTTATCGCTTTCTAATACCCTAACGCTAGCCACACTCGAAATCTGAGCTAAGCTGAATCCGGTGAAGCCCTCTTGCAATATCGACTGCAAGTCCGTGCTGCCAAAGATAACAGGATTTACCATATCTTTTCTTGCCAGTGTGATTGCTATTATTAGGTTTTCTAGCTCAAGAGCTACGATATTATTCTGTTCCTAGCCAAAAGGGTCTCGTACAAGTGCGGTGCGTTTATGCGCTCTCTACTCGGATCATTTAAAATTGCGTTGACGGTGCGCGTAAGCGCGTTGATCTGATTCTGTAATTTTGAATTTAGAAGTACTTGCTTGTTGTTGGCGTTGATCAGGTCGTGTTCTATCAGTCTCGTTCGCTGAAGGTCGTCGAAGTCCGGGGTTCCCGCCAGAACTTTTACTGCGGAACCCAAAAGGTTGATGCTCCTCGTCCGTCTGTGGTGCACATGAAGTGTGGCGAGAAGAGTCGTCAGGTGTTCTACGTCGGCTTGTAAGACCTTTTTCATGTGCTTCAAGTCTCCAGATAATGGCGTTTCTGGTTATTCCTTCCCAGTTGCTCGTTTTGTGCTTTCTCCAGCTTTCTGTTAACCTCAGGGAAATGGTCTTGTGAGGCTCTTAAGAGTTCTGCTGGCTTTCGCCCTGTGACCGAATGGAAAGTCCTGTTATACTCGATGGGCGCGAGAAGAATGGCATCAGAGACATCCTCGATATGCCTCTCAGCTCTTATGCACCTGGCAATTTCTTGTAGGGTGCTGTGGAATCGTTCCACCTGACCATTTGACGTGCTGTGAAGTGGCGGGCAGTTTATTACCTCTACACCGAAGTGATTTGCCAACAAGGAGCGGATGGTTTCAGAGCTAAACGACGGCTCATTGTCGCAGTAAACACTCTTGACCTCCGGAAAACTATTGACAATTTGCAGTATAGGGGCCTTGACATCAGCAATGGTGCGAGACGCAATGGGCTGGACCAAGGCAAACTTTGAAAACTTATCTACCGCAGTTAGGAAGTATTTTCCTGCCGCAGAGAAAATGTCAATGTGTATCATTTCTCCAATGCCACTGGGATTGGCGTGGTACCCATTTCTTGTTTTTGATTTTGCAGTTTGTTGCAACTTGTGTCGCGATTTTTGACATTTTGGGAAAATAATAATCTAGCAGAACCTGCTTTACGTTCTCTTGTGGGGCTCTATGTGCTCGATTATGTTCAATGGTCACGATCTCCACTTGCTCTTCCTTATTTGTGACATCCGCGACGAAGCGCTTACAATGCCAAAAGGCAGTAGCCGGGAAAGTCATGACCAAGGGATGCTGAATACGGGCAAGCATTGAAAGTTCGCAGAAAATGGCATTAGTCACATCCGGTTATACTACCAACTTGACTGTGTCAATTAATGTCTTTTGGCCAAAGATAATGAACAGCTGCCTAGAAGGGAATGCTGCCTCCCTAATCACTATCTGGTTTCTAAAGCAATTGAGGGGTTTGTCCGATGACTGTATTGCCTAAGTGGACGAAAGTTCGCTGTGAACCGTGGCAGCGTCGGACGCATTGGAGCTCTGTAAGGCATGGAGGTTCTGACGTGAGAGGGCGTCAGCTACGAAATTCTCTTTGCCTGGTTTATAGAACACTCTAGCTCCAGTCTCGTCTATGCGCGCCTTCCAGCGCTTTATCTTGGAGTTCGGGTTTCTGTCGGAGACAGCGAATGTTAGGGGCTGATGATCTGTGAATATGTTGATATCAGATTTACCGTAGCGTGTCGAGTGCCCAAACGATGGCAAGAAGTTCTCTTTCGTTTGTAGCATAATTCAACTCAGCGTCCTTTAGAGTGCGGGAAATCATAGTTATAGGTCTATTATTTTGTGATAGCACAGCACCAATGCCAGTGGATGAAGCATCCGTGGTTAGGTCAAATGGCTGGCTGAAATCAGGATAATGGAGGATGACGCTCTTAGATGCCAAGATACTCTCTATTTTTTCGAACGCCTGTATCTGGTCGTTGCTGAAAGCGATTGGCATATTCTTAGATCTGAAGGTACTAACCTTGCCATTTTGGAGATGGGGCGGGCAATGGATGCAAAATCTTTAATAAAGCATCTGTAATAGCTTGCCAGGCCCAGGAATGAGCGTACCTCGAAAATATTTTTCGGGGCGGGAAAGTTTTGGATGGCTTTGACGTTCTGGTATTTTCTCTGGAAACCAAGAAACCTTGAACATTTTTAATTTCTCCCTGGCGACCCTCATGTTAGAGTCGTGTAGACTCTTTAGAATGAGATCAATGTCTCGAACGTGGTCTGCCTCATTTGGAGAGGAAATGATTACGTCATCAACGTAAACATAGCAGATTTTTCCTATAATTTCCCTTAAGACATCGTCAATGGCTCGCTGGGAAATGCTAGACGCATTCTTCAGGCCGAATGGGAGACGACAGAATTCGTATTTGCCGCTGTTAATGGAAAAAGCGGTTTTTTCTCTGTCTTGTTCTGCCAACATTATCTGGTGGTAACCAAACTTGAGGTCCAAAGTAACTCCTTGATTTCTGCATTAACGAAATCGAGGGTATTGGCCGGAAGGGGGTGCAATTTGGTATACACTGGCTCATTACCCTCAGTGCGGATGGTGGCAATAACCGCAGTATTGAATGGGAGGTAGTCAGCGGGGTCCGCGAAGGCCTGAACTCTACTGTGCATCATCTTTTGAAAGGCGTTTTTCACGCAAGATGGCACGGCGATGTCTTCTACTTTCGTAAAGTTCACAGCTTCGCAGGAATGGAAAAGAATCTTTTCAGACCCGCCTTTGCAAGAAATTATCTGTTTTTCGAGGTTAATACTGGCACCTGCCTTTTTTAGCAAATCAAGGCAAATAATGCCGTGGAAGGTCGAAAGTTGAGGAAGGATGAAGAAAGGGCTGTTGATGCCGAAGAGGTGTAGGTGGCATTTTTGCTTTACGCAGTTGAACCCGTGTATTGACTTAACTTTAAATTGTTTTTCAACAGGCACTACATTTAAGAGGCCTTCTACTGGGCGCACATACTTTTTTGCTGCTCCAGTATCTAGCAGAAAAGTTAAGGTCTTCCCCGCTATTGTCCGTTGTATAAACGGGAGCAGGGACGCTGTTCTAAAAAATTACAGCCGTCCTCTTCAAAATCTTCGACGCTTTCCGTATCGACTTCAGTAAGTGCATCGGCTGCCAGTTGATCGTACTCTTCGTCGTTTTCTTGATCATTCGCATGATCAAGGCGATTGACCCGCTGGCGGCGCTGGTCGGACAATCTTACTGAACTCATTTGTCGCTTTCCATAATTCGGGCCCGAAGGTTGATTAGGAAGCGGGGCCGAAACGGCGTTTGCCGATTGTTGTGGCCTAGAATAGTTCGTGGGCTGTCTAAACTTGGAGGAAGACGGATCAACATCCATCTTCTCTACCTGGTCTCCTTGTCGCCATTGTTGAGGCTGTTGAGTCTGTTGAGGCTGTTGAGACTGTTGGGGCTGTTGGGGCTGAGCATCTGGCTAACGTGGGGAACGCGGTGGTTTACAAAACTTCTGGCATTATTGGTCCGGTTCTACTTAAGCCTTGGCAAACGCTTCTTTCTTCTAGGGTTCTAGCAAAGTTTGACGCAAAGGAGTGACGGTCATGATTGGCCTCTATTTCTAGAGCCATAGCAAGCGCAATTGGCAAGTCCTCTGGCTTAGAAGAATAGAGCACATCAGTAAGGTTGCGCTTTAAACCAGAAATGAAGGTCCGCAAGGCGTCAGTTCTATATTTTTCATTGGCGTATTGCGAATGAGCTGGGTCCAGAGACATTATGGCCTTGTTTGTAAGTAGAATCAGCTTCATCTCTACCTCATCATAGAACTCGACAATGGATAAGTTCCCTTGGCGCAGAACAGATAACTCTTGTTCCAAAACGCCTAGCGTTCGCTTGTCGGCATAAGTGTGGTCCAATCTGTCTATGATGGCCTCGAAGTTGAGTGGAGTGTTAAAGTGCGAAAGTTTAGCATTTGCTCTGGATTTTACTTTATTACGAATAATCACAACAGCACTATAATGCTGAGAGCTGCCCACAAAGTCTTTGTATAGTTCGTACGCAGTCACGGCAGATTGCCGCCATGACACATACTCTTCCTGATCGCCATGAAACTGAGCGAGGCACTTAACTGCGTCTAGGGATGCCTTGCATGGCACAGCGCGGTCTACTTTAATTGGCTCATATACTTTGGGTTTTGGTATGGCGCAAACGGAATCAAACTGTTCGCGTAATTTGTTCATCTCCCCAATGAAATCCTGCTTCTGAGCAGCCAAAGCAGCATTTACAGCGGCCGCTATTACTTGATTTAATGCGTTAGGGTCCATATTGTCGCTTTCTGTGGAAATCGTCAGCACGGCAAATAAGTTGAGGATGCTATCAAGGTCGGCGTCAGCGTCCAACACATACTGATCAAACAACGCTACTTGCAAATACGGCAGAAAAAGCGAATGGCGCAATTGAATGCAGCCTTAAATGGAATGCGCGTTCAAATGGCAACAATGTGTCACAAAAACATACAAACAAAAACAGACGGAGCGTTTCTGTTTGTTTGTTCTTTGAGTGTTACTCAAGTTACGTCGCTTAAGGCGTAGCGAGGAAAAAAAAAAATTGTACGATCGCTGCTGTAGATAGCCTGTCAGTGGAATCTGCTGACTCGGTATGAATCTGGTATCGCGCTTTGCATTTAACGATGTACTTGACCTCTTTGGCAAAGATTTGGAATATTTATAACTTTATTTATTTAAAAACAACTAAACAATGACACCGGCAATGATAGAGGTACTAACAACACTTTAAAAGGCAACGCACTAACTTGATTTCGATATTAAGAAGAAAGCTCCGCTTACATGGTTTTCTAAGATTAAAGATGATAACGCCGAGTTGATGAAATTGGTGTTGAAATTTGCCTGTGACTTCTGGCTGATGTTGTCTGGTGTTGACTTCCTTCTTGTTTTAATTGTCTGGTCTTCGCTGCCCAAGCCGATCGAGTGGTGTTTAATTGGGTATATTTTGAGTATTTTTGACACAGCTAATGATAGTTTGTCGTGATTTTTTATAGCGTTTTACACTTACGCTTTTGGTTGCCGAGCTTTTAACGTAGCTTGTGGCTTTAGTTTGTGCTTATTGAAATTGTTGCGCACTTTTCACTTGAGTTTTTGTTTGTTGGGCTTTCGTAGATTGTTTTGTTTTTCATATGCCCTTACGCACTGAGGCTGGCTTTGCGCACTTACGCACTGGGGCTGGCTTAGTTTATACTTCACTTTTTGAGCGCGAGTACTTTATCGCGTTGGGCGCCAATTAATAAAAAGGACTCTTGGTTATATGTTCAAGCGCGATACAAACGTTTATTGGATATTATTTTTATGATTAAGGCCGCAACCAAACAATAGCACGAGTGGTGGCTAGCGACTCCCGAAGGGGACTGACTTCTACAATTCTCTTAAGACTACTTCACAGCTCGCCAGTGGCCGGAGCTATCTGCGTCGCTATGAGCAGAACGCTGACCACGCGGCTTAAGTTACCATCCGGTGCCGGACGACTGACGTTTGAACTTATGATCAGCAACTAAGTTGCTGACCGCTTACTGCTGAGCCTGTAGCCTTAACTTGCATGCCTGATAAATTAGTCTAACTAGTCTTTGTTTGCTAATTTTATACTTGTTGTGCATTGGTTTCTGCTTCTCTGGTGCTTTGTTTTGATCTTTACTCTTTTCGGTAAGCAACGTTGCTGTTAGTGGCTCACCTCTATTACTCTCTTTCTTATCTATCCTAATTCTTTGAGCGCGCCTAAGCATCTCTCACGCTTTGCCGCTCTCTCTGCTGCACTGTTGTTGCTTAATCGTTTTTCCTCTCTCTGCTCTCTGCCTTTTGCACGCGCTAATTTCTTTTCTTGCGCACATACCTCTTTTTCTTGTTTTCTTTGCGACTGTTTTTATACCCTTCGACCATTGAAAATGGTCAGAAAAGGGTATACTAACTTTGTGCTAATGTATGTAACAGTCAGAAGGAGGCGTGGGAGACCCCACAAAGTATATATATTCTTGCTCAGGATCACTAGCCAAGTCGATTAAGCCATGTCTGTCTGTCTGTGCGGATGTCTGGATGTCTGGATTTCCAGATGAACACACAGATCCCAGCTATTATAAAAGCTAGAGACACCAAATTTGGCATGAAGGTTTTTGTTGAACCGCGACAGGTGTAGTTTATTTCAAATGTTGAGTGCCACGCCCCCCGCCCACGCAAATCAATTATTTCATCTTTAAAGCTGATTTGCGAGAGACATATAAAAGATAAAACATTCTGAGTAAGACTTAGCTAATTATAATACCAACATAATGTCAAAATTCCAATCCGATCGGACAACAAACACAGAAGTTGTTAAACAAAAACCTTGTTCGCTTTGATTTTGTATACAGACCAGCCAGCTGTGACGTCATTGCAATGCTCATGTAGGAAAGAAAAGGAAAGAGAATGCGTAGCGCCATCTGTTGTTCTTTTCTTCTTTTCTATGCACAAGCATTTTTTGCATTCAAACGCACACACACACATACGTATGTATTGTGCTTGACCAATGATATGACGCACGCATATACACGTATTCATACACAGACGCATATAAAAGCTTACGTTACGATATTTCTATTAAGTAGAAGTATTGTACAATTATTGACTCTTTACGTTTCAAAAAGGTCGAAGGGTATCCCAGTGTCGCGTGCCGTTCGACTGTTGCTCTTGTTATTTGTAACAGTATGTGTCCCCTATAATGGACTTATTGATTTCCTTCGAAAAATCCCGCCATAAGGAGGTGTTGGCTATGTGATAACGTAGCACACGCGAAGTGTGCCGGATTTTCTGGCCCGACGGCTGATGCCGTAGCCAAGCGCACTGGGTTGCGTTATTGCTGCGATTTGTGGGAGGTGGAGAGCGAATTTTGTTCGTATATGCGGCAAACAAAGAATGGATTTAGGGAACTGCTTGGAAGTTTTCGCACACTATCCGACCAGTTCTCAGCGCTCGATTCATCTTTCAATAACCTTAAGTTATTGAAAAAATCCCCAAAGCGAAAAAAATCCACCCGTATAGAGGAGCCAATTATCGCCACCCAGCTCCCTATAATTGACCAGCCAGGTACGCCAATGACACAGCCGTTAATGTCGTTCACGACTCCCCCGATGGTAACGAGATCTGCGGCTAAACCAATTTCGATTCCCGAAAATGTCATTGAGTGTATGCAACCAGTTCCGTTATGTCCCAAATGTTCCGTTATGTCCGCTGTGGTCTCGTTGCCCGTGCCACAGGAAATAGTGTTACCCAAGGTGTGTTTAAGTTCTGGTTTACTAGAAGAGAACCTCTGCTCTGGAAACATACCTGAGGCGCCTAAAAAGATTATAGGTGTTCCACAATAGAAACAGATTTTTGTTTCTAGGCTTGCCCCTGAACTCACATCAAATAATGTTAAAGCTTATATTCAAGCTAAAACTCAAGCCGTCGATATAAAAGTGGAAAAGTTTAAGTTTTCTTATGAGAGGGACATATCATCCTTCAAAATAAGTGCCCCAAGCGAACTATTGGGCATTATATGTTCGGATCAATTTTGGCCGGAACATGTAATGGTCAAAGACTTTGAAGCAAGGAAAAAGAGAAATCGCAAACCGATTAAACTTCTTTTGCCTTTTCTAGCAACAGCCCAATTAAAATCAAACAAAAAAAACTAACAAGCTCCTTAACACTTTCATATCAAAATGTTATAGGTCTCTGTACTAAACTTTCAACATTATACTTAAACCGTCTTTCTTTTTATTCCCAAATTGTTGTGTTTACTGGGAAGTCTTTCCAAATAAGTACACAACCTAGAGGTGTGATCGACTTTTAGAACCGGAGATTCAATTTAGCATTGAATTACTCTGTGTAAAATTACACTTTCCCGGTTTTTTTCATTATATAACATGTTCTTATATTCCGCCGTCGTCGGAATTATCAGTCTATTTGCAACATTTGTCTGCAATACAGACCATATTTAATCTGTTATCAGACAGGGATCAATTTTCAGTCCTGGGTGACTTCAATATCCCTGATTGTAATTGGACAACAAGTGCTGATTCAAACTCTATACTGCCCTCACGGCAACATGACCTGTTTGACGGTCTGTTTGACATGTCATTGTCACAGGTCAATCATGTCTTAAATAATAGTAACAGATCGTTAGACTTATGCTTTGTCTCTGATCCATCTAGAGTGAGTGTAAAAAAGACACAACCACTTTCTCTTCCTGAAGATCCTTGAAGTTACTTTTGATTTTGGTACATGTATGGATAGACATGAAAAACTGTGTAATCGTGTACGCTGCTTTAGAAAAGCAGATTTTAGCTTATTAAATCGGATGATTTCCCAATTTGATTGGTCAGAATTGTATGCGTCTACTAATATTTTAGTAGCGACCAATATTTTTTATAACGCAATTAATTACTTTTTAGATATTTGTGTTCCGTGTTTTTATCCAACTTCCTCGAGTAATGGTTTACAAGAGAGTTGTCACGGTTAAAAAATTTAAAGTCAAGCATATTTAAAAAATATAAAAATAATAGCTCATCTTCCGCCTTTTCAAACTACTTAAGCGCGCGGTCAACTTTTACTGTCTTGAACGCGAAATGTTATAAGAACTATTTAACTCGCTCAGTTTTTTCAGAACCCCAAACAATTTTATAGTTTAATTAACACGAGGCATAAGTCTACCGCATTTCCAACTAAATTAACGTTTGAAAATGCTAGCGCAGATACCGACCAAGCCATGGCCGATATGTTTGCAAAGTTTTTTCAAACGACTTATTCTCCCTCTACACAGAGAACTCACTTTTATCCATACAACATTCCAAGTTCAAATGGTATCTTCTCTCCCTTTTTAAACGAAAGCTCAGTGGTAAAGGATCTCTCTTTAGTAAGGACAGTCTTCTCACCAGGCCCTGACGGTGTTCCTGGTTCTATACTTCGATTCTGTGCTATCTCCCTAAGTAAGCCATTGCTCAAACTATTTTCGCTGTCTTTAGAAACTACAGTCTTTCCTTCCATTTGGAAGGAATCTTTTATTATTCCTTTGCTTAAAAAGGGCAGCAAGTCTGATGCAAGCAATTAAAGAGGTATCTCTAAATTGTCGGCTTTATCCAAACTTTTCGAGAATGTTATAACTCCTCAATTGCAACATTTCTGTAGATCCGTTATCTCACCTTCTCAACACGGAAACGTTAAGAGTCGTTCTACTATGGCAAACTTGCTTGAGCTGACATCCTTCGTGGTAAAAGGATTTCAGGAAAATCTTCAAACTGATGTTATTTATACTGATTTCAGTAAAGCTTTTGACTCAGTGAATCATTCCCTTCTGGCACATAAACTTGACCTTCTAGGTTTTTCACCAAAACTACTTTGTTGGATTGTAAGCTATCTGGCTGACAGAACTCATAGAGTCCTCTTTAAAACCACCCTTTCAAACCCAATTCATGCCACATCTGGTGTTCCTCAAGGGAGTCATCTTGGTCCTCTACTTTTTACGCTTTTCAACAATGACCTTTTCTTGGTCATAAGTAACTCCCGTACTCTTATGTATGCGAATGATGTAAAGCTTTGCTTCCAATTTAATGACGACCACTTTCACTCACACTTACAAACCGACCTAAATAGTTTCAATTCTTGGTGTTGTGCCAATTTTTTAAACCTGAACAGCTTTAAATGCAAGCTGATGACATTCTTTCGAGCCAGTCCGAAGTTTGCTTCTTATACTCTTTGTGGTTGTGCCTTGGAAAGAATCACCCTAGTTGATGATCTGGGGGTCCGTTTGGACCGAAAACTTAAGTTTTCAAGTCATATTACTAATATGGTCAATAAAGCCATGGGTGTCCTAGGCTTTATCAAGAGATGGTCTAAGGAATTCGACGATCCTTATATTACAAAGACCTTTCACTTGTTCGTCCCATTCTCGAATACGGTTCATGCGTATGGTGTCCCCAATACACTATTCATAAGGAACGCATCGAATCTGTACAGAGGAATTTCTTACTTTTTGCCTTACGCGGCCTTAACTTGGATGAAAATTTGAGACTGCCTTCTTATAATAGTAGACTTCTGTTACTAAATCTGCCTTCCCTAACTAACCGCAGAACCATGCTATCTATTAACAACCTTATGCAAGGTGACATTGACAGTGAGGCCTTGGTAAGGCAGCTACACTTCTCTGTTCCTTGCAGATGAGCTCGCTATTTCCTTCCACTAACACTTCTATATTGTAGATCGAACTATGCACTGCATGATCCTTTCAGGGTATTATGTTCGGACTACAAGAAGATCCAACACGTCATAGCTAGCACTAACACTATCGCTGCTATGGAGTCCTTAATTCTTGACTTTCTAGCACGTAATTAGTAATTAGAATTTTAATCTTCCTCGATATCCTATTCTATGTTTTTTCTTTTTTATTTTTCCTAATTGCATGCCGCGTTCTATCGCGTTTCCGTGGCGTCCGTTATGCGACGGTGCCTCTCGGTCGGTTAGGCGGGAGGTGGACTTCGTTTGGGTTCCGCGCGTAACAAGCATCGGCTTGGTGTCATTGGACCACTTGATAATACAGTCGTTGTATTCAACGTCCAATAATAATAACCTCAAAGAACTGAAAAAACCTTTAAATATCCCTCCAAAAGATATAGAATCCTGATCTAGGCATGCGATATATGCTTTAATATGTATTTTGACCTTCTAAGTCCGAATCCGAAGTAAAAATTTACACTAGACGTCTAATGGGTGGTCATGATCGGGTAGTGCGATATATATTTATATATGTTTAAATATTTTTGAACGGCAATAAGCCTAGGCAAACAAAAACAGAGATGGACGATGTTTGTAGGGACTTTATTCCATCATTTTCATCTGGGATGCTAAACGTATTCATAACCTCATAGAAGAGAAGAAGAAGAGCACCAGCTAGTGCTACGCGCTCGCATTCTCTTTCCTTTTCTTTCCTAAATGAACATTGCAATTACGTCACAGCTTGCTGGTCTGTATACAAATTCATAGCAAACAAGGTATTTGTTTAATAACGTCTGTGTTTGCTGTGTGATTGGATTAAAATTGAAGTCATGTTGGTATTATAATTAGCTAAGTATGGTATTACTTAGAATGTTGTATCTTTTATATGTCTCTCACAAATCAGTTTAAAAGATTTAATTATTGATTTTTGGGGGCGGTGGGCGTGGCACCAAACATTTGAAATAAACTTGATCTGCGCTAGGTAAACAGAAAGCTTAATACCATTTGGTGTCTCTAGCTTTTATAATAGCTGAGATCTGTGTGTTCATCTGGTCATCCAGACAGACAGACAGAAATTGCTCAATCGACTCGGCTAGTGATCCTGAGCAAGAATATACATATATACTTTCTGAGTCTTCCACGCCTCATTCTGCTTGTTACATACATTTGCAAAAAATTAGTATACCCTTTTTTGATAATTTTTGGTCAAAAGGTATTAAAACGAGTTTAAAAGTCGACACATTTCCCGGATGCCAAAAAACTAAAGTAACGAAAATATCGACGGAATTCAATAAATTGTTTTTGATTACACAGGCCCACAAAAAAAATGTGGCATGATCTGTGTATGCAGTATATGCAGTTATATGTATTTTGGGTTGCTGATTCCGAATCTGACGTCCATGCTCCATCATGTTTGGATTTCGACATAACCTAAAAAAAACTGAAGAACCTTCCCCCAAAAGATAGAGACCCCTGATCTGGGCATGCGATATATGTTTTAATATGTATTTTGATCTCTACGTTCGAATACGAAGGTGGAAATTTATAAGACTTCTAGGTCAATAATTTTTTGGTGGATCTAAAGGGGTAGAATCACCACTGTGAAACGTGTATTGACATAAAACAAACACGAAAACTATAGTCGAAAACTAGCTCGACTGTGATATACTGTCTACCCACCTGACCAAAACGATTTTTTTAATATATAACATATATGTTTACTTTGATCTGAATCTCTTCTTGTTGTGAGAAAGTCGATGTTTCGAAAAATAGAAATGCCAGCAGAAACAAACCACTTTAGCATAATGTTTATATACAACTAGGAAGCTTCGCCCCCTTCGCCCCGCTTTGCGGCTGATCCAACATCTTCGTATATAATGTTCACGGCAATGTTTTTTTACAGCGTAGAAGGAAGATCCTAATTCACTAATTACTCCTTAATCCATTTCATGAGAGTGCTTTCGGATATGCAGTGTTCTTTATCTTTCCATTTGGAGCGTATATAGAAATGCATCTGAAGGTTTGCCGACATGTGCACAGGCCACATAATGTATAGCTCACAACGTTGAAAGTAGGAATTTCCCAAATTTAAACTTCTCCCTTGCAACGGTTGTCGTTGTGTAAATGTTGAAAGTCATTTTAGGAGCGAATTGCACCAGAAATTGTTAGCTTCAAATTTGAAAGCATATCTGTCGGTGTAACTGAAAAACTTGAAAAAGTAAGGTTTCCTCTTATATTTTTAAATATGAATTGTATTTGCGAATATTTCCGCAAAATGCTTCGACTTACGTGTTACACCTGATAACAACGTTACAAGCGGATTCGGGTAATGTACTTTATTCTGATACTTTGTGGCTTTTACTACCGCTCCCGTTTCGCTTTTGATGTCGCCACAATATCTTCAAATTAGATCCGTGTTTCTAATAATATAATTATTGTCATCATGGAAATCATTAAGATTTAAATCAACGTGCCATATTCGTATTGATTGAGCGATACTTGTTCGATTTTATACAGCCAGGCTTCGTTTTGTTCAGTTGTCTTAGACGAACTGATTAGAGACGTATGAACTCGAACAAATTCTAACCTCACTTCTCATTGTACAGCTAATTCAATTCAAACAAACGTGCTCTCGTTAAAATTTGCTCGATCATTTTACAGCTAGATTGTTCGGTATTGATTCGGTATTTGATCTTTCAACTGCAAATTGTTTAAGAGGGATAATTGTAGAGAAACAACGCGTCTGTAATGTGGCATGTTTAGTTTATTTTTTAACTACCTGAAATAAAAAAAACTTTATTTTCTCAAAAAGAGTAAAGTAAATTAGAACAAATACTTATAACCTCTCATCTCACAACCAAACAAAAAATGCTATACCCTTTAAACTTGGTACAGATGTTCAGGAAGAGTGTAGCAACATAAGATAACAAAAAAATTGACGTAACCCGCGAAAATTCAAAATTACGCGATACTTTTTGAATACACCTCGTATATGTAGTTTAGATTTTTATAGAATTTATGTCGGTAGTTGCAGATGTGGTAAGTTTTTAAGCGTTAATATAGAAAATAACAAAATTGCGATATTTTTTTATTCTATCCTTACTGTTCAATCTTATTTATTGCGTACAGTAATGTGTTATATAAATAGTACTGTGCCAAATTAAATCAAATGTTCAAATTGAGGGATACGATTTTATAAGGTTTTATAGGTATAAGGTACGTTGCAAACTTCTGAGCAAAGTTATTATAGCCTTTTCTAGTATATAAAGCACAAAATCTATGAGTGGTTAACAGTTTTATATTATTAAATGTAGTCATCAATATGGTTAGTAAGATTCAAAAAATTTTAATAATATATATTTGATGAATCGTTTCTTATGTAGGTCGATGCACATACCCAGTGGTATTACGATTACCAAACACAACATTAAGAATAGCTTTAGCTATGGCAGCATTAAGAACGTCAATCCTATATTATCTCTGGAGAATAACAACAATAATAAAAATAATAACAATAATAAAAATATTGCAAAGAGCAAAGCCATCAAGTCGACGGCAACACAAAGCCCTAGTGTTTATTCCAAGACACCCAACACTATGGCCACTATTACCAGTGTACCTATTCCCCAACCGTGTAAACTTTCCGCCGTGTCAACAGTACTTCAAAAGAACATTACACAACCGATTCAAAAATCTGTTTCGCAGTTGACGATGTCAACAAGTGGGGTACAAAAATCAGTAACGACAACCCCAACATCGATGCAACAGAATACATTGACTGGAGCACCAGTTGCACTGAAATGTAACCAATTTCAACAGCAACAACAGCCAAAGTTGACATTACCCTCTCAACTGCAACAACAACAACAGCAGCAATATTCGCAAAAGGCAACTCTAACAATTACCCATCAAAAGATTACTTCAACGCCAACGTTAACCCTAAACCAGCAACAATCAATGTTAGCAATAACACAGCAAAGGTTACAGGCAATGCACACAATACAAAAAACAACAGCGCACACTCTAGTGCAACAGCAACAGCCTCGTCCAGAGGTGCAGTTGTCAATAACACCAAAACTACCAACTACGCAAAAGTTGCCACAGCGGTTGCCAATTGTGCAAAAACAGCCATTGACTACGACGCTGACGACGATGACAAATTTAACGCAACTGAAGGAAAATCAGGAGCTAAAGCAGGCGCCTCTAAGTGCTCTGAAAACAACCACGTTGTCAGTGCGCAAATTAAAGCATCAGCATAGGCAACACCAAGGGGAAACATCAAAATCGCCGCTACCGCCAAATTATTCTATTAAATGTAGCGACAACCCGACTTCACCGCCGTTGCTAGCAAATCAAACGCCCACGACGACGCCTATTTTAAGCAAGTTTCAGACGATGGCAATGGCTGGCGTAAACTGCGATAGTGCAGCGCGCACATTGCCTTATAAAACAAAGGCTTCGACAAAAATAACAATAGCAGCAACAACTAATCGAAACGTTCAATCACTTCCTAGTAGTAGTAGTATTACTGCTGGCACAATACAGTCGACACCACCATCCCGCTTACTGGCCTCGCCCCCACACTGCGTCGCGACGTTAAACGAGCCGCTTTTACTTAATTTGCCGGCCACGACGAGCATTACACCACAATTGACTCCGACAACAACGCCACCGCCGACGTCAGCGTCACCACTAGTGACTACGGCGGCCGGAGTTAAATTGCAGGCCTTTCCTGCTGCTTGCATTACACAGGTAAAAAAAACGCTAGGGAAACGCGTGCAGCCTACTACAGTGCTTCAGAAATCCGATGAGGAATGGCAAAAACATATGGCGCAACAGCAGCAGTTGCAGCTGCAGCTGCAACAACGACATAAATTGAAGAATTCTACAAACACGCCGACCGTTGTACTCGTGGAGTCACCACCCACAACGCCGCCAACAGAGAACGTGGAGCCAGATAATATGAAACGGACGACACTACCACCTTCATCGATATCTTCTGCCTCTGTGTTTTTAAAACAATCAACAACTGCACATGATTTTGCCTCTCGTGCTCCTCTGGTTGGAGAATATGCCACACTGTTGCAGCTCTGTCGCGAGCATGACAGATCGAAGGACATGCAACGACTTATAGATAATAAGCTAATAAAATACTATTATAGTGTGCATGAGAGTTTTGTGCGTTCCCGCGGCTTTCGAAAACAGCTATTACAGGCAATGGAGCGTATACGCAGTGACCCGGAGATGATTTATGTGCACCTCAAATGCGTAGTAGAAGAGTTAAAGGTGCGCCGCAAAGCCAAAGTACACGAACTAGTTCCGCTAAAGACAGAGCCGCTTGTAAGCGATAAAGCAACTGTAGTTGCGTCCGACGCGCATTGTGCTGTACCTTCGTTATCCGTTGATAATCCTGATGGGTCAGATCCTGCTGATGGGGCAATCACTGGAAACAGACGCACCGAAGAACGCATACGAAAATTAAATCGCACGCTTTATACCATAACTAAGCGTATTAGTGCTTTAGAAGAGGCGGATGTCGATTGGAATGATGATGACGATTCCAGCTACTTGCAGGTAGAGCGTTACAAGAAGCGCGCTTGTCAGATTTATGAAAAAATATGCGATTTAACCGGTGAAAGCAAAAGCGCCCATCGCCAGATGAAGCAGCCAATCATGTTCAAGGACTCGCCATATCCTCAGTTTAACCGCACTCTTTCTGCGTTTGTAAACCGTATGCACGAGTTTCCCGACTATTACGATGTTCTCAAGCTTCTAGAGCACTGTAATAAGGAAAAGGAATTGGGATTGGCGTCATTTGAAATGAAGCGTATAGGTAAGCTTTAAGTAATGAGCTTTTCAAATAATTTATGTTAGTCCATACTAGTCTCCTGCATGAATGAATGAATTATTAATGAAACCAATGATTACAATTTTTGGTTTACTCACTTACAATGAGTAATGTCTTATTTTGCCCTGCCATTGAAAATGCTTAAATGGAAGTATGACACACCCTACAAAGCATATATAATTAAATTTTTAGGCGATGGAATTTAAAAAAAAAATTATGCTTTATTGTTTCGCCAGAGATAAATTACAACTACTTGACAAATTTATTTTTTCGGCCCAGCAAACCTTTTACAGAGAATTAACATAAACCTTTAAGTTCTGTTTTACATTACATTTATTTTACATTACATTTGTTCTACATGAAGCTTGTTACCGTTAAGCGGTTGGTGTCTTGGGAGAATTAAGCTTTTGAAAAGTGAAGCTTTTCAAAAGATCGGCTTTAGCTTGAAGCTTTTAAAAAGATCGGCTTTAGCTTTTATGAAGAATGAATATGTCACTCCCCCACCTTTTAGATATTAGCTTGTCCACAAGCGCTTATTTCTGGATATAATTGTGGTACTGGATTTTCAATTTCAACTATTTCTGTTTTTGGTTCTATTTCTTTTTCAATATTATTGTTAGAGGTTTTACTTGGTTTTAGGTAAGAGATAATAATTTTGTGTGGCGCTGTTTTACATTTCATATAAAAGTAAAATATGTAAATTAAAACTAAAACAAATATGAAAATTATTAGTATGTTTCTGTAAATTGTGTTGTTCTTATTGTTTAACAAAATCATTTCTTTAATTTCTATGTGTGACATTGGTTCGACTTTGGTTACATTGTGTTCAGTAAATATTAAATTTGTGTATTGTTGAATATTATTAGATATTGTAATTTGTTTTAATTCTGCTGTGCAGTTGGATATTTTTATAATTTTATTATTTTCAATATAAATCTCTTGACCGTTACAATTATGATAAAGTTTTTCTCTTGTCATATTCCAGGTTATAAGTATATTTGGTTTAATGTATTGAATATAAGATTGTTTACGATATTTTTGAAAAGTACAAGTTGGTGTTTCGTGTTTTATTATGTTAGCTATGCAATGGTCTTTGACAATATTCTTTGTTAGTGTATTAAGAACATAGTTGTTATGTAAATAGAATTTGCCTTCAATATTTTCATTTATTATTTGGCCATTATTGTCGGGATAAGGTGCAATTATGAAAGTTGGTTGTTCAATTGTATTCATAGGAATGTGGGACATTAGGAATATTTCATTAGTAGCTACGTTATACCAAGCGGAAGTTTTTATATCAATTAGATTTTTGTAGTTAACGTTGCCAATATTGTCGTGTTTAAGTAGTTTGGGATTAAATATTCCTAGTCGTGTTAGTTGTGAACCCATTTCAATATCCTCGATATATTCGGTAAAATGTTCAATGTTAAATATTAATAGATTAATTTTTTGTTCTTTTTTTAATGAATTGGACTGGTTGTTAATTATTTCTATGCCATTATTGAGACTGTCGATAACGTGGTTTAGAGTGCTAACTTGTACTGTGTCTTGTGATAAAGTCGAAATTTGTGTTTCAATATGTTGTCTGTCTTCTTCGTCTAGTGTGCCGAAAAGATATTTTAATGTAGAACCTACAAAGTTAACCAGTCCTCGTCTGTTTCGTTTTGAAATGCGTATTCCGCTCATTTCTCTTTCCATTTTTTCAGTTAAATATTTAATTTGTGTAATGTTTTTAAATTCTTGACATTGTTTAATTAAATTATTAAATGTTTTTTCAGTTTCTGTAATGTTAATTGTGAGACAGTGATGCATAAAGGTGATGGGAATTTGTATTGTTCCAGATTCGAACAAGATAAATCCTTGATTGTTTTCTATTGGGTTGATTTCGAGTGTTCCTGCTGTAGTTTGTGTCGCAAAACAAGTTATTATGGTAATTATAAGTCCGATGATTGGGAGGTATTGGTTTGCTGCAAGTATTTACTGTCATTAACTTTCTTTTTCTTTTTAAATTTACTTTTATAATGAATAACGTTTTGACCTCTATTATTTTCTTTATAATGTTTTTCGTCCAATTGTTCTATTTTGCCTGTTTTTCTAAAGGGATTCTTTGATTTTGCGCGCGTTAAGGGTGCTTGTCTAAATTTTGTGTCAATTTCGAAGTCCTGTCGTTTCTTGTTAAGTTTTTTGATTTTATTTTCTTTAATCATCTGAGTATCATAAGTAGGTATGCCTGCGTAAAGAAGAATGTTAGCTGGTATCTGTCCGGTCGTGTTATGTTTGGTCTTGTGGTTATATATGTATAAAATTGTCTCCATTCGTGTTTCTTTATTTTCTCTATTGTTCTCGGTATTAATAATTCTGATTTTTTCATTTATGGTTTTATGAAGGCGTTCTATGTCAGCTATTCCTGTTTTACTTGTGGTAATATCTATTTGTATGTCTTCGTTATTAAGCCAAATTTTTAAAGAAGTGCTTATAAACGCAGAGTCTTTGTCTGCTTTTATTCTCTGTGGTTTTCCCATGTCGTTAAAAATTCTAGTAAGGGCTCGTTTTGCCTCTAACCAATCCCTGCTGTTTGTTTTAATAAGTGATGCAAATTTTGAATATACGTCTATACAAGATAAATACTGTTCGTTGTCGATTGCATAAAAGTCAATAACATAAATTTCTCTTGGGTTATTTGTTTCTGGAGTTATTTCAAAAACTAGTTTTGTTGGTCTATGTTCCGTCTTTGCGAGGTTACAGATTTCACAATCATTAATAATGTTTTGAATTAATTTAGTATAATCGGGAAAATAGTGTGTTTCTTTAAATAATCGTATCATTTTTTCAATACCAGGGTGTAACAATTTAGAATGTTGAGTAATAATGAATTCTTTAAATTCAGGATAAGATTTTATGTCTTTTAACTTTATGATACCTTTCAGAATTTTCACGTTACTATGTGGGTTAATGGTTTCTTTATATGCTTTTTGAAAAACTAAAAAGTCTTTATCGTTTTCCATGTAAATAACACTGGTATTATTTAAGAAGTATTTAATGAGGATATCTGTTGCCTTTGTCAAGGTCATGTCGGTGTATTTGATAGTCAGTTTTGTTTTGGAAAAGTATTTCGTTGTCTCTACTTGTTCTATGGTGTCTTTAATTAATTCAATTTGTCTTGCAAAATAGTTTATTGGTTTTTCTGTAATTTCAATGTAAGTTTCGTTGCTTTCTGATGAACTATGTATTGTTGCTGCTGTTGAAATATTTTCCTCTTCGCCTACCATGTTTTCTTCAATTTTGACACGAGATAAAGCGTCTGCTACGTGATTTAGTTTACCTTCTAAATATTTGATTTTGAAATTATATTCACTAAGTCTAATTCGCCAACGTTGTAGTTTCATATTAGGTTCTTTAATGTTATTTAGCCAAACAAGGGGTTTGTGATCGCTCAAAATCTCAAAGGGGACTCCATATAGATATGGGCGGAAATATTTGGTTGCCCAAACGATTGCTAGTAGCTCTTTTTCAATAGTGCTATAATTTTGTTCATGATCATTTAATGTTCTGCTTGCAAAGCTTACTGGTTTATTGTCTTGCGATAACACGGCTCCTATGGCGAAATTGCTAGCGTCAGTAGTGACTTGAAATGTCTTTGTGAAATCAGGGCAAATTAAAATTGGGTCGTTCATTATGAGTGTTTTTAACTTTTCAAATGATTTATTATATTCTTCATTTTTTGTGTCTATTTTAGCTCCTTTTTTTAGAAATATCGTCAGAGGTTTTGCAATTTTTGCAAAATCTGGAATAAACTTACGGTAATACCCGCATAAGCCTAAGAAAGATTTGATTTCTTTCGGTGTCTTTGGGAGGGGAAATTTTTCGATTGCTTTAACTTTCTCTTTATTGGGTCGTATGCCTTCTGGACTTATAATATGACCTAAGAAATTTGTTTGTTTTTTTAGGAATTCGCATTTGTCCAATTGGAGTTTCAGATTGGCCTCTTTTAGTTTCTCAAAAACCTTTCTCAGTGAGTCTAGGTGTTCGTTCAGAGATGTTGAATAGATGATCACATCATCTAAATAAACAAGGCAATGCTTGTTAATGAGGTCTTTTAGGACGTAATTCATGCACCGTTGGAAAGTTGCAGGAGCATTTTTTAAGCCAAATGGCATGCGAGTGTACTCATAGTGACCATGTTTGGTCGAAAACGCCGTTTTTGGTATAGATTTAGGGTCCATTTCAATCTGGTGAAAGCCTTTTGCTAAGTCAATCGTAGTAAAATACTGGCATTTTCCTAATTTACCTAGTATTTCGTCCATATTAGGAATCGGAAATTTATCATTTATTGTTATTTCATTTAAGTTTCGATAGTCCACGACCAACCTGAATTTCGGTTTGCCTGAGGCATCTATCTTTTTGGGAACAATCCATAATGGACTGCAGTAGGGGGAGTCGCTTTCGCGTATAATACCTTGTTGTAGCATTTCTTCAATTTGCTTATTTACTTCTGCTTCGTAGGCGAACGGATACGAGTATGGTCTTTTGTAGACTGGGTTTTCATGAAAGGTTTTTATATCATGACGTATTATACTTGTGAATGTAAGGTTTTCATTTTCAGAATATTGAATGTCACTGAACTCTTTTAATAAATTTGTAAGTCAGTATTTTTCTTCACTATTTAAATGTTCGAGTCTGTATGTGCGTTCTGTGTCTATGTTGTTGTTCATGGCATAGTTTATTTCTGATGTAAAGTTGTTTTCATGTAAGAGTGCATTAAAGTTTTTTGAAGAGTTTCCATCACATAGATTTAGTTCTTTGTGAACGAATGTTCTACCGTTAATTATTGTTTCCTTTCGAAAGTAATCTATTAAACCATTATTTTCCATTAGTACTTTTCTTCCTAATAGAATGTCATAAAAAGGTGAAAATGAATGAATATAGAATTGCTGAGTTTGTTGAAAAAGACCGTTGGCTGGAAGGTCTACATATTTATTTAATTTAGAATAGCCTGTCATACTTCGGACAGTTATTTGTTTATCCTTAACTTGGAGGTTGAAAAAGTTTGAGCTCATCATGTTTATTGAAGAGCCAGTGTCAACTATGCATCTATATCTGTGGTTATTGAACATGATCTCTATGTATTGGTGGGTTCCCAGGCTTGTATTGGAAAATTTTCAGCTTGTTGATATTGCTGATCTGTAAACATTTCTGTTTGGGTATTCTGTAATTGATCTTCGTGGAACTGTTCGTCGTTATTATTGTAGTGGTCAGTTTCGTTATCGTAATCTAATTCGTATTGGTGATGACTTTCATCTGTCTGCATACGTGACTGTCCGCTGTCTTCTTTAGAACGCTTATTCGGCACTCTCGGTTGTTGGGGGGCTGATTGTAGTTTCGGGTGTCGTTTTGACGGTCATGAAGTAAGTTTCTTCTGAACTCGTTGTATAAATGTCTGTTCTGATCAAATTGCTGTTGTCTGGTCGGAGGAGTTTGTTTAAAAGGGGGTTGATTGTTTACGTTAGTGTTTTGGATCTGCGTGGGATTTGTTAATGGAATAAAGGGGCGAACGAATCGTTGATTAGGGTGAGTGTTTTTGTTTTGATTAATGTTTGAATTATTCTGGGTGTTAGGTGCATTAGAGTCTTCGTATAGACCTTCTTCTTGGGCGACTTGTCTTAACTTTGAAACGGTTGAAATGTCATACCTCGCTAAGGTCATGAACATCCTATCAGGGAGTGAGCGTCGAATTGTATTTTTAATAGTAGTTGCCATTGCTTGTGTATAAACCGTTGTATTATTTCGGTCATCTTCTAATGCTAACTTATTTATAATAACAGTTGACTTATCTTCTAATTGCTCACAGAATAGACGTAAGTTACCTTTAAAGGGTGTGCAATACAACCTTCTTAGTAGTTCCTCCAGGGGCGTCTGGGTCTTGAATTCCGTGATTAGGGCGTCTTTTAAAGTTGTCCATTCGTTGTACATTCCATGTTGGGAAATTTTTCCGCATCTCCGACAATTTGAAGTTCGATTGCTCCAAATATGATTGCCTTCTGTAAATTGTCGTTTGAAGGGTATAAGTTCAACAGGTATTCGATACGTCTGATGAACGAGCTGAGACTGCATGGGTTTCCAGAGAATTGTGGTACTTGGCGTATTTGCCGAAGTAGTTGAGACAGACTTTCCGCTGTTAACGCCATCTTAGTTTTATTTATAAAACGTTGTTTAAACAATGATTTTTAGTGGTTGTTTAGTTTATGTTTTTATTCGCAGACTGCTACGGTATGTCGAGACTTATGCCTTAAGCGAACTGCACTAGTTTAAACTTTTTATTGTCTTATAAATTGTAGCTGTCGCACTTTTGGGCTACTGTTTTTGTTCACAGACCGCTACGGTATGTCGAGACTTATGTCTATGTGAACTGCACTGTGCACCTTGATTTTTATTAATTTTTTTAAACCTTAGTGGCGGTCTCACTTAACGAAGCGGGCCACAAAGTTAGGTCTTTAAATTAACTCCGATCACACAGGTTCTTGTGCGGATACCGATTTTAGTCACTTTAACGAACCGAATCACTTTGTTGCGGCCAATTCGCAGGTACAATCAGAAAAGGTTACTTGGTCGTACAGGTTTCCTCTTTTCACTAGATTGTCAAAGGATAACGATTTTTACTACTCATTAAGTTCGACACCGCTCGCTTCCTGAGGATGTTCGCCAGGCCATGGCGGAATGTTTATTTCGGCGCCGTTTCAAGGGTGGCAGAGAGGTCTGTACGAACCTGTGCACCTTCAGGCTGGCTTCAGGCATTAATCCAGCAGGCGCTCGCCTGTGCGGTTCGTTGCGCCTTCCGTGCCAGAGCTCACGCAGATCAGGCAATCGGCCCCGAAGCAAAAATATCAAAACCAGGCAGCAACAGACGATCAGGCTGAAACATTCATCCCAGCTTGAGTTCAGAGAAAACACTTCATGACCGTCAAGCTGACACCCAGCTAATCAACCTAACTGGCCGGAAGTTACCGGGCAAGCGTTCAAGAAGACAGCGGCTGATCATATCTGCGTGGAACCTCGAAGATATCGCCAGCCGAAACAGGTACGATCTGTGACCACCCTACAACGGCGACAGTTTGTTCACGGAGTCAAACCAAGAATACCAAGCGAAATGTTACAGTCGCAATATCAACTGAAAGCTGAAGTACCAGCCTGGCCTGAACCACCATCTGCAGAGATGTGTTCAATAACCACAGAGTATCTGCGTCATGGATGACTGGCTCTTCAATAAACATGATGACTGAAACTCAGCACTCAATTAGGGCGCTCAAGCAAACTCAGCTCTGTCAGTATGGCAGGCTTATTCTAAATTAAACAAATAGCCAGGCCGCTGCAACGGTCTTTCACTCAGGCTCCAGCAATTCTATATTCATTCATTTCACACCACATTAGGAAGAAAACAATGGAAAATAATGGTTTAACCTCAGTACTAGAAACAATAATTAACAGTAAGAACATTCGTTCAAAAAACTAAATCCATGGCCAGTGGCAACTTTCTTCAAAAAAACTTGCAATGCACTCTTATAAGCAGCATCAGAAACAAACATGCCATGAACAACATAGGCTTTGCAGAACACCCTTTAGACTCAGTGACCAAATAGTGAAAAATACAGACTGGGAACAATTAAAAAGTTCAGTGACATTCAATATTCTGAAAATGAAACGCCCCATTCTGAAGTATAACACGTCATGATAAAACAGCATGATTGATGCCACAAAGACATACTCATCATCGTTCGCCTGCAACTGAAATGAAATAGGCAAATTGAAGAAATGCTGGCTTCACCAGTGTACTCTGCGACGACTCTCTCACGTTCGTATGGTTGTTCCCAAAAAATTAGTGCCCCTCCGAATAACCGAAAAATTCGGGTTGATCAAATGGAACTATCGAGAGCAAATGAGAAATAACAACTCGTGCCTAATTTTCGTTCTATATCCTGGACAAGCTCTAGACAAAGAATGAGAAAATGCGGTATTTACTACGATTGACTTAACAAGGCTCGCCCAGATTGTGGTTACAAATCGCCTGCCAAGGCGGCGTTCGAGCCAGGCATGATGCACCTGTGGCTGCACTCATGCCATTTGGCTAAAAACCAACACAGCTCCAGGCGGTGCATGGGCGCTGCGCCTCGTGTAGCAGCTACTGTTTGGCCAGATGATGATCATCTGACCAGCCTCTCTGACATTTACCTACCAGGCCTCACGAAAGTTTTGGCGAGCAAGGAGGCAATCTGAAACTCCAATTGGTTAAATAAGACTCTAAAAAAACAAACAAACCTATTAGATATAATATCAGAGTCAGAAATACATTTTACAATAAAGAAGAGGTTAAAAAACTGATCGCGCCCCTCTAAAAACCTGAAAAATCAAAATCTCTTGAAGTATCACGCCATGGTTTATTCAGATTTTGCAAAATGCAAACTGACGATAAACTAAAAGAAAGAACTAAATAGTGTAAAAAACAGAAGTATAATCATTTGAGTTAAAAACACTCTGCTGACGACATTTTAATTTGCCTGATTTCACAAAGATCATTTCAGTCACTGACTGCTGTACCACAAAACATATGCGGGTGTCAAAACCTAGCTTTGCAGAAGCAGAGCATTAAATGGGCATGAATTTGGAATTATCCAGGACTTTTATTAAAAAACGAATATTATTTGTTTTTTTTTGAAAAATTATTAGTCGCCTTCAAAATAGACTCTTTCCGCCTGAATACAACGTTTTTGCACGATTATGAAGGTTATCGAATGACTTTTTAGGTCATTTGTCGATATAGCGTTGGGGATGGCGGTCGTCGCCTTTTGGATGGCATCAACGTCTGCATAACGCTTTCCTTTTATCGGCAAATGCATTTTCCGAATAGGTAGAAGTCGCACGGTGCCATATCAGGTGAATACGGGGAGTGGTTGATCGTTAAAATGTGATTTTTGGTCAAATAATCGGTCACAAGCGTCGATCGATGAGACGGCGCATTATCGTGCAACAAACGCCAACTTCCATCTTCGCGATATTCGGACCGAACACGTCGACTACGGCGCACCAAACGCTTCAAAACTCCAAGGTAGATTACCGTATTATGGTTTTGTCCGGGTTGAACAAATTCTTTGTGGACAATACCCTTGGAATCATAAAAACAAATCAGCATTGTCTTCACTTTTGACTTCTCCAGGCGCGATTTATTGGGTTTCGGCTCATCGTCGTTTATTTGCTCACGACCACTTTGACAACGTTGAAACCACTCGTGCACTCTGCTACGGGATAAGCAATCATCGCCATAAACTTGTTTCATCATTTGATGAGTTTCGGTAAAAGTTTTACCAAGTTTAAAACAGAACTTAATGTTGGCTCTTTGTTCGAAGCTCATTTTCCGACCGACACTGCAAATGTAATGTCACATGTATTGCGATATCTCAGCTGTTATACAAGTCAGCTGTTATTTAAATTTTATACGACAACACTGAAGAATACACCACTGAGGGATAACAATTTCAGGCAGATGACGCCACTAGAAGCCGCGTGGTTTAAAAAGTCCTGGAACTTTTGAATTGCACCTTGTATATAACCACAAGACCAAACATAACGCGACCGGACAGATACCAGCTAACATTCTTCTTTACGCAGGCATACCTACTTATGATACTCAGATGATTAAAGAAAATAAAATCAAAAAACTTAACAAGAAACGAGAGGACTTCGAAATTGACACAAAATTTAAAGAAGCACCCTTAACGCGCGCAAAATCAAAGAATCCCTTTAGAAAAACAGGCAGAATAGAACAATTGGACGAAAAAACATTATAACGAAAATAATAGAGGTCAAAACGTTATTCATTATAAAAGTAAATTTAAAAAGAAAAAAAGAATAATGGCAGTAAATACTTGCAGCAAACCAACACCTCCCAATCATCGGACTTATAATTACCATAATAACTTGTTTTGCGACACAAACTACAGCAGGAAGACTCGAAATCAACCCAGTAGAAAACAATCAAGGATTTATCTTGTTCGAATCTGGAACAATACAAATTCCCATCACCTTTATGCATCACTGTCTCACAATTAATATTACAGAAACTGAAAAAACATTTAATAATTTAATTAAACAATGTCAAGAATTTAAAAACATTACACAAATTAAATATTTAACTGAAAAAAATGGAAAGAGAAATGAGCGGAATTCGCATTTCAAAACGAAACAGACGAGGACTGGTTAACTTTGTAGGCTCTACATTAAAATATCTTTTCGGCACACTAGACGAAGAAGACAGACAACATATTGAAACACAAATTTCGACTTTATCACAAGACACATCACAAGTTAGCACTCTAAACCACGTTATCGACAGTCTCAATAATGGCATAGAAATAATTAACAACCAGTCCAATTCATTAAAAAAAATGAAATGGGTTCACAACTAACACGACTAGGAATATTTAATCCCAAACTACTTAAACACGACAATATTGGCAACGTTAACTACAAAAATCTAATTGATATAAAAACTTCCGCTTGGTATAACGTAGCTACTAATGAAATATTCCTAATGTCCCACATTCCTATGAATACAATTGAACAACCAACTTTCATAATTGCACCTTATCCCGACAATAATGGCCAAATAATAAATGAAAATATTGAAGGCAAATTCTATTTACATAACAACTATGTTCTTAATACACTAACAAAGAATATTGTCAAAGACCATTGCATAGCTAACATAATAAAACACGAAACACCAACTTGTACTTTTCAAAAATATCGTAAACAAT
This sequence comes from Zaprionus africanus, assembly GCA_018151435.1. NCBI lineage: Eukaryota > Metazoa > Arthropoda > Insecta > Diptera > Drosophilidae > Zaprionus > Zaprionus africanus. The sequence goes on from JAECXB010000657.1 coordinate 108,485, forward strand.
CTTATATTCAATACATTAAACCAAATAACGGTAAAATAAATGTAACGGTCAAGAGATTTATATTTAAAATAATAAAATTATAAAAATATCCAACTGCACAGCAGAATTAAAACAAATTACAATATCTAATAATATTCAACAATACACCAATTTAATATTTACTGAACACAATGTAACCAAAGTCGAACCAATGTCACACATAGAAATTAAAGAAATGATTTTGTTAAACAATAAGAACAACACAATTTACAGAAACATACTTATAATTTTCATATTTGTTTTAGTTTTAATTTACATATTTTACTTTTATATGAAATGTAAAACAGCGCCACACAAAATTATTATCTCTTACCTAAAACCAAGTAAAACCTCTAACAATAATATTGAAAAAGAAATAGAACCAAAAACAGAAATAGTTGAAATTGAAAATCCAATACCACAATTATATCCAGAAATAAGCGCTTGTGGACAAGCTAATATCTAAAAGGTGGGGGAGTGACATATTCATTCTTCATTAAAGCTAAAGCCGATCTTTTTAAAAGCTTCAAGCTAAAGCCGATCTTTTGAAAAGCCTCACTTTTCAAAAGCTTAATTCTCCCAAGACACCAACCGCTTAACGGTAACAAGCTTCATGTAAAACAAATGTAATGTAAAACAGAACTTAAAGGTTTATGTTAATTCTCTGTAAAGAGATTTGCTGGGCCGAAAAAAAAATTTGTCAAGTAGTTGTATCTAATCTCTGGCGAAACAATAAAGTATAATTTTTTTTTAAAAAATTCCATCGCCTAAAAATTTAATTATATATAACTAGTTAGTTGCTGACTGTAGAACGCCATGGATTATTATTCCGTTATTTATAATGAAAATTCTGCTTTATTTGGAAAAATTTAAAAATATAAATTTTATATCCTTGTTATTTAATTCATTTGACAGACAAAAGAAGAACACATAAACAATGCAAAAGCAAATAGACAAGAAGTATAAGCATTAGATAGAGCGAGAGGGCAATAAATTAATGTGAAGTTGTACAGAAGCTTAGTGGAGTGTGTGCCGGATTCGAAGACCAATGATGTTGACAGTAGTGGTTCAATTCCTGCCGCGATCAATGTGTGACATATTTTCCTTTTTTCTTTCTTTTCTATTAAATAATTTAAATAGCAACATAAGAATAGTTTTAAAATTTTTTGGTACGCAACATATTTAATTAAGTAGAACACTTTTATAAACCTTGCCGAATGTTGCACAAATCTGACAGTTGCGTACTTACGCGGAATACGGCAATTGATGTGTGTTAGAGTAAAACTCCGAAACAGAGCGTCCCGCTCTAACATTCGTAACTTATTGATTGTCTTAAATATTGCAAAAAAAAACATGAGATTCAATTTTTGAAAACTATTTTTATTTATATTTAATTAAATAACTAAAGTTTTCCTTTAAGCTTATAAGAATAAAATATTGATCAAAAAAAAAAGTAAATAAAATAAGAACTGCACCGGCCGGCCGCCCTTGGGATTCGAACTCACGCACGCAATCAAACCATTAAGCCACTGCCTCATTTGTTGACCGATCGGCAAAGTTGCACTCTGAGCTAATTCTGTTACCAATCTACGAAAATAAAAAGTTTTGTAAAATGCTGTGTCCGACGCTAGATTCGAACTTCGGTATGATGCGTAAATTAGGTCTTAATATACGCATAACTATACGTTCAAATTGAGTTTAATTCGGATCATATCTCACTTATTTTTAGTCCGATTTAATTGAAATTTTCAGAAAACACCCGTGGCAATGTATGCGAGATGTACAACTTTTTACAGAGGCGGGAAAGGGCGTGGCCGAAATTAAAAAAAAACTTTGAGTCACTATTACATGCACGGATGTTTGAAGACTCTAGCTCTTATAGTTTCTAAGATCCAGGTGTTCATACAGACAGACAGACGGACAGACAGACATGGCTCAATCGACTCGGCTGTTGATACTGATTCAGAATATATATAGTTTATGGGGTCGGAGATGTCTCCTTCTACCTGTTACGCACATTTCCGTTCCGACAAACACAGTAGACCATGAATTTTTTGTAATATCCATGGCCTTAATAAGATTTAAAAATTAAAAATTTAGTTATCTTCATTCAGATAATCTTCATTATTCAAGATTCGATCAGCCCCAGTTGGTCTCGCAGTGCAATGAATCTGGCAGTTGGTAGTGGTTTTGTCAAAATGTTAGCCAATCTGTGGAAAGATACTTAACACAAATTATTTTGTTTTAGTAGTAGTTTTTTTAATATCTATGTGCTTAATTCTCTTGTGGTAAGTAGGATTGTTGACTATACTTATACAACCCTGGTTATCTTCGAAATAAATATTGGACCATTTAAATTTAATTTAATTTCATTTATTTATGACTTTAGCTATACTGCTTCCCTTACTCCTTCGAATAAGGCCATATATTCGGCTTCAGTAGATGAAGCCGCACCAGATTTTTGTTTCATAGTACTCCAGCAAATTGAACAATTCTCAAAAATTTTAAATATATACCCTGTAGTACTTCTTCTGTCAGTCTCATTTCCGGCCCAATAAGAATCAACATACGCCATAAGAATTTTTTTTACCTTTAAATTCCTTTTAAATGATAACTTTAAATCGACAGTTCCTTTTAGGTATCTTAATATTCTTTTAAGACATTGCCATAATTCTCTATTAATATTGTTAGTCTATCGACTTAATATACTTCTTGATGTACTTAAACCCGGTAGTGTACACAACATTACGTACATCAAACAACCAATTAAATTCCTACATGGTGCTTCCTTGGAAGAGGAGTGCTAACTGGATTACAATCTTCCATATTGAATTTTTTTTTAATATTTTTTATATATGCAGATTGACTGAGACAAATTTGATCAAATTTTCTATAAATTTGTATACCAAAGTATCGTATTTCATGTAAATCAGTCATTTCAAAATTATTTAAAAGGTATTTTTTTAAATTAAGACATTCTTTCGGAATCATTAGTGGAAATAACTATATCGTCCAGTTATAAGAGTGCATATATATTTTTATATCTATCTCCCTCATCTAAAATATATATACATCTGTCTACCTCTAAATCTCGAAATCCAAATGTTTTGCATTTTCGAATACTTCAAACCAGCATCTTGCAACTTGTTTAGGACCATATATTACTTTATTAAGTTTGCATACTTTATTTCCATCATACTTGATTCAACCTTTTGGAATCTGCATATAAATTTCATCTTTTAGTTCTCTTTTTAAAAAGGCTGTTTTGACGTCCACATGATGGATCAGTAAATTATATTGGTTTGAAAAAGCTTAAAGATATCCAAAACTGGAAATTCGTGCAACAGGTGCAAAAGTTTCATCATAATCCTTCATATATTTTCAATTTTCGTCTTATTTTATACTAAAGACTCACTTGCAAACTACTATGTTTTTATACCCTTCGACCATTGAAAATGGTCAAAAAAGGGTATACTCACTTTGTGCAAATGTATGTAACAGGCAGAAGGAGGCGTTGGAGACCCCT